>JAOEHY010028732.1:0-37125 GCA_025447955.1 Psilopsiagon aurifrons | reverse complement strand
AGGCACTGGAATGGGTTGCCCAGGGAAGTTGTGAATGCTCCATCCCTGGCAGTGTTCAAGGCCAGGTTGGACATAGCTTGGGTGATATGGTTTAGTGGGAGGTGTCCTTGCCCATGGCAGGGGGATAGAACTAGATGATCTTAAGGTCCTTTCCAACCCAAACTATTCTATGATTCTATGGGGCAGTCACCACCTCTCTGGACAACCTGTGCCAGTGTTTCAACACTCCAATTGGTACTTTTTCCTTACATCTAGTCTGAATCTCCTCTCTTTCATTTTAAAAACAATACCCCTTGTCCAACCACTACAGGCCCTACTAAAAAATCTGGCCCCATCTTTCTTATAAGCCCCCTTTAAATATTCAGAAGTCACCATGAGGTCTCCCTGGAGCCTTCTTTTCTCCAGGCTGAACCAAGCCCAGCTCTCTCAGCCTGTCTCCATAAGACAGATGTTCCAGCCCCTGGAGCATCTTCGTGGCCTCATCTGGACCTACTCCAATGGGTCCATGTCTTTCTTCTACCAAGGACACCAGAGCTGGATGTAGGACTGCAGGTGGGGTCACATCAGAGTGGAGCAGAGGGGGAGAATCACATCCCTAGACCTGTTGGCCATGCTCCTTTTGATGCAACCCATCATTCAGCTGGCTTCCCGAGCTGTGCCAAGGCTTCACTTTACTTAAGCCTATGAGCCATCATTCCTTCCAAATATGAATAATAACTTTCCAAAGATTTTGGTTTTCGTGTAGTTACAAATAAAATATGAGCCTTACTCTGTATACCCTGACTAGAAGTTAACCAGTGTTCTGCAGAGTCAAGATGGTCTTTGTCCCTAGAGGCTAACAGGCACTGGATCTACTAGGATCCACTAAAATCAAATCTTGACACAAGAACGAGGGTTTGGGTGACTGCTATCATGCATGTTAGGCTAGACAAATGACACTCCTAAATAAGATCAGTAGGCACAACCTGCAGCAGCTGCAGGTGTATACTGATGAAGCTTGTGAGGTATCTCCCAACACCCTCAATCACAAATTATGCCATGTAAATTTCACGTGCTTGGGACCATCTTTTAAGACTGAGCTTGGATTCATACTTCTGAACTCTTTTAGCCCCCAGAACAGAGCAGCCACATACACTGATTTCTGGGGATGATCCCTGGGCTGCAAATCTTTTGGGAGAATGTTGGTTGGATGGGGCAAATCCTTGTCAGGAATCATTCAAGCAATTTCATAGTATCAATGAGTAAATCCTCCTGTAGGGAAACATGCCTGTTCCCAGGGAAATTCACTAATAAAGACATTTCCACATAGATTTCAGCTGTCAGTGTGTTCTCAGAGAGCAGTTTATTGGATGGTGAGTGTACACATGGGCAGGTCACTAACTTGCTGGAAATCCAAACTCCTTTTATTTTAATAGAATATCTGGTTTTAATTTTGTATTGCCTTTAAAATACTGATCATTGTTGAATTAGAATCCATGAAGCCTGTTTATTCCATCATAATCACTCAGATTGCATGTTACCAGCATGTATCCCCCCAAGCAAGACTGGCAGTAAAACGACTCATAGATGGCAGCTCCATCCACAGATAGACACAGATTTATCCAAACTGTAAGATAAATACTTTCCAGTAATTAAAAGATTTTTAAATTAACAATTTATCATGAACAATGCAAAAATCCACATAAATATTAATAATTTGCACACCAATAAAAACTCATTATTCTCTCTTATTTTCATATGTTCCAATTTCTAATTACTGCCTGACATTCTCTGACCCACTCCTGCTCTCGGTGGATCTCATCTCCTATCTTCCGCAGTGAAGATAACAAAACTGGACAAGTACAGGGCCTCCAACTGGATCTAAAAGTTCTCCAAGAGAATGAAGTCAGACAGTGCTTTCCATTGTAACTTAAGCCTGACAGCCTAAATCCTGATGATCTCATGGTATATGATGTAAGCTTTGGATTCCTCAGTTAAGCTCTGTGTTCAGTCACAAGTGTTCTACAAGGTCTTGGGTCTGTCACTAAAGCTTTTGTTCGGATGAGCTGGGTTTTACAACCAGTAAACAAAGTCCCAGCAAAGCCATGGGTCTTCTCGGGAGGCTTCTGTGCTATTTAGATAAGGACATTAGATGTCTCATTCTCAGCAGACACATGTACTGGGATGCTGCTGAGGCCTCAAATGGAAACGCTGAACTGTAGCCAGATGCAGGGTTAGGAAGCACTGTACACAGACAGTGTTCCTTACGATGAAATGGGGAATATTACTTATCTCCTTGTTCCAGAGGAGGGCTGTGAATGTGTGGTCTTTGTAATACAGAGGCAATTCTCTTTAAGACCATCTAAGTCTCTCAGATTGGTTGTCCTTGCGGTAAACTCAGGTATAAACTCACAAAATACAAAGTTCACCACACACATCACATCCATTTTAGAATGTTTTATACACCTCTTGTTATGAGCAAAACCTAAGAGTCTAAAAGGGCTCTCTAGTTCCTCATCTAATGAGACTCTACACAGAAAAGCAGCTGCAGCTCCTGCTCATAAACACCTTTCTACAATTATAAGCTAAGCAAAAGAATTGGGCTTTCTAATCACAATAAACTACCAAGCGGAATGTGTAATAAAATCCTACAAGGTCTCTCTATATAGCATGGTGTTAATACAAGCCTTTAAATGACCATCTCTTGCAAAATGCCATGCAACTAATGAAGTGAAGAGTGGTTTTCTCAGGTTAAGTAGAGCACCTACATCGCTGCAATTATTGTACCTTTGGAAAGCCTGTCCTGATTCCATCCCAATTCAAAGATGGGAAAAGAAATCATGTCAGCATTATAGCAAGTTTTGTGTGATCGTTCTCAAGTGCATTTAGCAAGAGGTAGAAATGGGCAGGCAAAAGAGCTCCAAATAAACACAAAACACTTTGCACAATCATAATGCCTCTCATCCAAGGACTTCAGTGCATTTGATAAATATTAATTAACTCACACACTGCTGCTTTGAAGTAGGCAAGGGATATACTTAAGTATCACTTTGTTTGCTCCTGAAATGCATTCCCACTTTCCACTCTTGAGTGGGAATGCAGCAGCTGCTTAACACACATTAATATTAAATAAGAGTTTTAGAGAAGAAGGCATACTTAATCCAAAAGAAACCCCAGAGGGATTTACACAGGCAGAAAGCAATTACTTGAAGCAACGGCTCCCAAACTCCCTGAGTGATTTTGTTCTCCTTCATTTAAATCTGCTGTGGATGTTAATATTGGAGGATCTTGCAGGCAGCCTCTCACATCTGAGCTGCAGACAGGGGAACACTGGTACAGAATCTGGGCCAGAATTGGTAGAACCTCACTTTTATCATGACAAAATAATCCAGGGGACTTAAGTGATCACAGCACAATAATATTTAGTTTTAATATTGCCGAAAGAAGATATAAATAGTGGTTGGATTTCAGAGGATTCAATAATTAAGCCCTCAGCTAATCCATGCACCCAAACACTGCCTAACCAGTGAGACCTTGCTTTCAACACAACCCACCCAGTGTGGGGCAGCATACTGAGCAATGGCCATCAGCTGACTCAGGGTTTCTTCCCCATTTCTCTTGGTGGTTCCATCAGCGGGGACATCTCCTGCCAGTGCAAGTGACCACCACTTGGAAGTCACAATTTGGGTGAAAAACATGGTTTGCACAACATCACCTGAGCCTCATGTCCTGTATTATGGGGAAAGCTCTTTACAGTCTCACAGTGCATCATCTAATGAATATCTAGCTCTCTCAGCATCAAGACTAAGTTAGAATCATAGAATAGTCAGGGTTAGAAAGGACCTTAAGATCATCCAGTTCCAACCCCCCTGCCATGGGCAGGGACACTGCACACTAAACCATGCCACCCAAGGGCTCTGCTCCACGTGGCCTTGAACACAACCAGTGATGGAGCATTCACAACTTCCCTGGGCAACCCATTCCAGTGCCTCTCCACGCTCACAGTAAAGAATTTCTTCCTCATATCCAAACTGAACTTCCCCTGTTGAAGTTTTAACCCGTTCATCCTTGTCCTATCACTACAGTCTCTAATGAAGAGTCCCTCCCGGCATCCTCATAGGCTCCTGGAAGGCTGCTCTCAGGTCTCCATGCAGCTTTCTCTCCTCTTCAAGTTCTTGCTTGAGCAGATGGAAACTATTAGAAAATATTCAGATCCATAATATGGCAGAATGTGTCAAGCAGCCATTCAAAAACTGCAACAGTGCAGCAGAAACCAAACAGAAAGAGCAGACAGCTTCCTTTTACCATGAAATATCATCCCTTGTCTCTTCTTGTGGCCAAAAGAGAGGGTGTTTCAACAAGATCAGCCTAAGCTTGGTACATAACTATATCTACAAATTGCTTTACTATTTCAATAGCCTCTGTTGGAATGAGTGGAAGCATTTTGCTGAGGAAATCTCCAGTTATTCCTTTAAATATGTCATGTAAATACACTTCAGTACTTCAAATACCATTTTTACAGGCTTTTCTTGAGCTGTGTTTAAGAAATTTAACCAAGCACCCTGTTCTGACAGGCTATCCAAAGCATCTGTGGTGTTTTACACCAAATCCACATCAGGGCTTCCAGTCTCAGTACTAGGATTATATAAACAGCTTAACTTGTACTTGCTTATTAATCAGGAACAATTTTGGCAGGCAAGCCAAACATTTATCATAATTGAAACCATCACATCTTTATTTTTCCATTACATTAATAAATGAGGTCACCAGATGGCCCTTTTAGGATCATTGAGATGGGATTCTTAGGTCTTTGTGTGCTTTACCACAAAGCTAAAAGTCATTGCCAGAATATGACATGAATCACTTGTCCAGCACTGGCACTCTCAATATGTCCAAAATACCTCCAACAAAAACCTGGATTACACAAACACAGACGCCTGGGAATCAGGTCTCCCATATTCACAACATGTGACAGCAGGCCTGGCATCACATGCTATGAGTGACACACCATGGAGCAGCGGTAGAGGAACATCCCATTTGATATGCATTAATTAAACCATTCCCCTAAGAAGAATTTATTTCTTAGCAAGACCAAGTGTCTTTTACGGAACAGTTAATTCTGCAGCCAGGTATTCAACCTGCAAGATGATAACATTGATCACCATCATACAGTTAAAACTTGACCTAGCAGAATATTAGCATCCTTCTCTTCGGTGCTGTGGAATGGGACCTGACCTTCATATGGCTTATTTGAGGGAGACTGTACCAGGCAGTTCTTTGCTTGTCCTGACAATAACTCTTTGTAGGGCCACTACTCCCACATTTCTGCAGAGAGCTTTCCATGAAAGAAGACAAATCTTAGATGTTTTCCCAAACCCCTTAACATTCTGAACACAAAACCATTCTATATCCCCACTTTGCATTGAAAAGGTTTATATTTCATTTAGATATACTGCACAAAACTATAGTCTCACATTACCGTGTGTGCTGAAACACCGGCACAGGGTGCCCACAGAAGCTGTGGCTGCCCCATCCCTGGCAGTGTTCAAGGCCAGGTTGCACAGGGCTTGGAGCAACCTGCTCCAGTGGAAGGTGTCCCTGCCCCATAGCAGGGGGGTTGGAACTGGATGAGCTTTAAGGTCCCTTCCAACCCAAACCATTCCCTGATTTCATGATCCTATGCTAGGCATTTGGATGAGGTTTGGTGTTGGTGCATTTACACTATCAAGTACCTTCGAGGCTGATCCATAGGGAGAAAGTGACATACTACTGCGGTACCGATCTCAAATGGACTTATGAATTTCCATGTTGACAAATCCCCCATATCAGCTGGTCATATTTGTCCTTACCTAAACCTAAGCAAATCTTCGGACAGCTAATAAACTGCACAAGCAGCTCCTGCTTGCTTTGCCATCATGGCCAGTTCAAACTCTTTAAGCAACCCCAAAAGATATTCAATGCCTGGAAGAGCATTAAAACATCTTGAGTTGGAATTCAAAACACTGGGAATTCACAGGGATTCACAGGATAAACTTCAAGCAGTAAAAAATAAAGCATACCTGTAGGATCCTTACAGCACAAAGCAACATTGCCCCTGAGTCCACAGAAGCCCTAGTGATACTCATAGATCAGAACACACTTCTAAGTAATCCAAAGCATCTCGAAACAGAAAACTTAGTGTGGACAAAATAAATACCAACAGATATGTATACAGGAAATCACTGTTACCACAAGATGTCACTCTAAACTTTACTTAGAGAAAGGGTTTGACTACTTTAAAGGGATTAAAGTTACTGTTTCCCAAGTGTATTTATTTTCTTCCAAATTGAATTTAATAAGCTTGAAATATAAATTACTTGTCTATAAGGAAAAAACAACTAAACAAACATGAGAAATACAGTCCACCATGCCAAAACTCACTGGTAAATCCTCAGAAGGCAGGCTGGGTGTGAAATGATGAGAATAAAAACAGGACAGCCAGTTGGTTTTACAGGTTGAAGAAGAAAAAGAATAAAGTTACAGTTCTATACCACAGGTTAACATTAGAGATTAAAATTAATTCAAGAAAGAAAAAGCAAGACTTGGGAGAGTATATGCTCTGCACAGAGCAATCCTGCATCAATCCCTCTGTCTCACTGTGATTAGGTTGGATTTCTCCTGCTAGCTACCTGTTTTGAAAGATACTGCCTGATACAATTCCTCCTACTACCAGCAGGTACTTGGATTCTGGGAAGACAGTGAATCTCCTGACAAATTCCCTGATGTAAATAAGCACTCATATATATGAATACATCTACATGTGTTAAAATACGTAATTATAACATGTATGTGTATATACGTGTGTGTATATATATATAAATAATATCGTGAATATATGATTTTTTAATGTAAAAATATATATATATATAAGCCCAGAAGTTTGGTGGGAGAAGGTAACAAGGGCACTCTTGAGCCACACACCCTCTATGCAGTGGAAGTAGAGGACCCGTCCAGGGCATGCAGCAAGGCAGTGGCAGAGCCAGGATCTGGAAGTGAGTTCTCCAAGCAAAGATGCTCAAGCACCATCTGCTTTGCCATTTCCATTATCAGTAGTGCATCAAAAATTAAGATGACCCAAGCCCCAGTACCTCCAAGAAATATGCCTTCAAACCACTTATTTTGCAAAAGAAAACCATCTAATTCAGCTAAAGCATCTAACTATTGTGACATTGAGACAAAAATCAAATTGAAGAGAAAGAAAAGAGCACCTTTGCTGGGGTGAGCATCTCCATTAGGCTGGTGAAGGCTGGCATTAAGTGTTGGATAGTTTTCACCTCACTGTAAAACGTGCATTATCAATACCATCACAATGGAATTTGAAATGTGAAACTCTTTTCTTTGTCCTTAAAATCTGGGAAATCATTATAAGTAAAATTAACTCAAAACGCTGATGAGTTTGTAACAGTCACTCCCAAAGTCAGTTACAGTTTAAGTACATGGTCACATACTATTTTTCTCCCTCCTCTGACACTTTATTCAGTTCACCAAATAGGCCTGCTCTGGGAAGCTGAGCAACCTTTGTATCATTTATCTCAGGAACTGAAAGGCTGGGAGCAATCAGAAGATTTCTTGAAGGTTCTTTAGCTTAAGAGCAATAAATGCCACCCCAGGAATTACATCCTACCTGACTCCTACAGTCACACATGATGTGTTTTTCCAAATGATCACCTATCAGATCTTCATGTTCTAAGTGCCCAAAATGAGACCCTGGGACAATCTTGCTGGAATAGTGATACTCCTTGTTGCAGCTGGAGCTGTGGTCAGACATTAAAAGTGGTGTATGTGGTGATGTCTCCAATGTCTCCAATCAGGCCTCAAAAATAAGTGGATGTTTTTACCACTATTTCTTAGGGCTTCTGTACCATCTCTGTGGCACAGAACTACAATCACCTCATCACACAGTAAATAACAATGGGAAAGCAATGGATTAAGTACTCGCTCATGAGCTACACACTGAGTGAAGAAGGGTTTTTGAAAGAAAACAGTTTGAGGTCAAATAAATATCACACTGTATGTATGCACAGGAATTTAACTCAGTTCACAGAAGTTACCCAAGTTATAGCACTGCCCTACCTCTGAGCACAGACCTATTCTCTTCTTTTCACATTGTTCAAAATACCAGATCATTTCTGTGGAACATAAAATAATGATTATTGTTATTATAAAAGCTATTTTCTAACGCCTGGGATTTTATGCAACAAAAGTGCCTTCATCAACTACATCAGCAGAAGTTCAAACCAGACAACTATGATGACAAAATGAAGAGGAGAAAAAACAAATGAAAGACATAAATTCAGTCTGCTTCGAAAAGAGCTCATAACTATCTCAGTGGCAGATCAGGGGGACAGAGCCCAAGCACAGCCACAAAGAATGGACCACACAACAGGATAAACACACAATGTCAATGAAAAACAGTCTGTGGTGTTTCTTGTCAAGACATATTTTAATACCCGAGAGAGCTCCACAGTAGAGTCATACCTGAGCAGACTACAGAAGTTTGAAATAGATATGCTATCCGTGGTTACCTGATATTATATGTACTTTAATATATACAAGTATTATATAAATTAATCTATAAATATATACATATATGTATATGTAGGATTAAGTAGCTTATTTTCATGCATTTTACTATCCAGTGCTCAATCCCAATTGCACTTAAATCACTTAAATCAGCGTCTTTCACTGACTCCCATAACACTGGAAGGACAGGGAACACAGAAAGAGCCCTGAGATTCCAGCAGAGCACCAGACAACCAATCCAGCTCACTTATAGCAGCTTTGAAAACCATCAGGTATAACA
Source organism: Psilopsiagon aurifrons (assembly GCA_025447955.1). NCBI lineage: Eukaryota > Metazoa > Chordata > Aves > Psittaciformes > Psittacidae > Psilopsiagon > Psilopsiagon aurifrons. The sequence continues at coordinate 28,304 of JAOEHY010028732.1, read as the reverse complement.
CTCTTCAAGGCTAAAACGCTTCTGCAATTTCAAAGCTGCCACGCAGTTTCTTAAAACCTTATATTCACTAAATAAAAATCACCATCACAGTCTAGCCTGAAATGACACCACAGACCAAAACATTAGGAAAGAAGAACAGCTCTGCTATTTCAGAGACAAAAGTAAACACTGGGATTAGTGATGGAACAGCTTGCTCCAGATTATTTTCTTCCATTTTATTAGTAGATGTACAAACTACATTACCAGGCTATAAATCCACCCTTTCTTTATTTAACACCAAAAAAATCATCTATTGCATTGTTCACTTATATATCCTCAGCTTTAAAAAGAAGAATATATTATTCAAATCGAAACCAGATTATCTAAATGCATCTTTTAGCAATTATTATCTAGTGCTCATCACAAACCAATAATAAAAGACTATCCCTATTTAATGCAAAAAGAAAGAAAAGCTTCACACTGGGACAGCAGCCACACAGCAACAGCTGCTGCAACTGCATTATATTAATTCTAATTATACATGGAATCCATATGGCCAAGACACACTTAAAAAACCCCAAAAAACTACATGAACAAAAACTGGCTTTTATTCATTGCTGGGTATTGAAAACGAACAAGCTCAACAACTGTCACATTGTTCATATTAAAAACTCATCTTAAAATGGCTTATTTCCAGTGCACAGCTTTTGCATTTCAATTGAGAAAAGTCCACAGAGCTTCTGAATTCCTTGTCTGAGATTCACTGGTTAAAAGGCAGCAAAACGCGAGCAGAGGGTTGCATTAGGATTACAAGTGATTATGTATTACCTAGGTTGTATCAGTGCTGTAATCGGTTTCTTCTTGTATACAGATAGACTGAGAACCAACCCAAATACCTGGGCTGTGATTCTGAATTTTTCAGAGTCCATCAGCATTCATATCCATGCAATTCTTTAGGAGAGAGGTGAACAGCAAGGATGAGATCCCAATCAATATTCCCACAAATGTAAGAGAGCTTTGCTTTTGGGTTGAGGTCTTTTTCAGTAATTCACAAGCTTTTAATATTTAAATCCTTTCAAACAAGAACCAATTTGAGGCACCCACACAAGATTCCACATCTTCACATACCCCCCTTCTCTCAAGGTGGAAAGCTGGCCACCAAGACCAGGGAGCACCATGCCCTGGCTCAATTTTCTCCTCATCTCTAACCACTCAGGCATCACTGTAACATCCAGAAAGTCCCAGAGGGAAAAGCAGTTCGGAGATTCTCAGAGACACAGAAGTATTTCAGCTCCTCTGTCATAGACACAACTAAAAAAGAGTGGGTAATATAGAATCATAGAATAGTTAGGGATGGAAAAGACCTTAAGATCATCCAGTTCCAACCCCCCTGCCATGGGCAGGGACACCGCACATTAAACATGTCATCCAAGGCTGGATGACCTCACCTTGACGTTCAACCTCACCTTGAACACCACCAGTGATGGAGCACTCACAGCTTCCTTGGGCAACCCATTCCAGTGCCTCACCACCCTTACAGTAAAGACTTTTTTCCTCATATTCAATCTAAACTTCCCCTGTTTCAGTTTGAACCCGCTACCCCATGTCCCATCACTACAGCCCCTAATGAAGAGTCCCTTCCCAGCATCCCTACAGGCCTCCTTCAGACACTGGAAGGCTGCTCTGAGGTCTCCACGCAGCCTTCTCTTCTCCAGGCTGAACAGCCTCAACTTTCTCATCCTATCTTCATCCAGGAGGTGCTCCAGTCCCATGATCATCCTCGTGGCCTCCTCTGGACTTGGTAAAACAGTTCCATGTCCTTTTTATGTTGAGCACACCAGAACTATTATTTGAGACCTCAGTGAAACTCCCCTCCATGGATATCTTCAGCCTGATTTCTCTACAGTAACATGACGTCTTTTTTCCTGCATGTACAATGAGAGTGTCTTCCAGCTCTCACTGGCCAACTTTAAACCCTCTGCCCCGTGTCAGTGCAACTTGATAGAAGTGAAGGAGCCTCACACCTCCTCCAAAGGATCTGCAGGTACCATGGTGGGAAGAGTTAGAAGAGCCAGTGAGGAATGATGATATTGAAGGGGAAACTGCACTGCCATTGAACCAAAATAACAGTGGACCAAAATCCACTGGAAACCAGTTACATTAGATCTGTGTTTTTTTTGGAGGGAAGAATAAATGGTTCACTCTGTGTGACCAAACTCTTACTGGAGAACCAGGAGGGTTAATTTCTTAAGCCAGCTGCGAAACAGCCCCCAGTTTATAAGAAATAAAAGCCACACATCTTCAAACCATCCCGAAGATCCAGCACTGCTACCTTTAGCTCTTTTGAAAGCATAAATTTGCTTACTAAGAGAATTGGACTTAAGAATAAAAGCAGCTGCAGCTGTCTTCAGGCAAAACAAAAGCTGTCCTTGAATTTAAATTCCAGTTCTGCTGTAATTTATGCTGCAACAAAGATGCCAGTTTGGGAAAGTAGGACTCTGTGTGGAGTAATAACAGGCTTCCCCATTGTCAGAGACGTTGTTTGAGCACCTCTCAACTGTGACAGAGCACTGATGGGCTTTGCACATTTCTTTTGCTCCTCGACATGTGCAACAGGGAGGGTTGCAATATTTTTAGATACAGCAATAGTGGAATCTTCATTTCTCAGTCAGGATAAGTCTGAATATAAATCTCTGGAAGAATCACTCCAACACATGATCCAAGACAAAAGAAGTCAATGGGAGTTTTTCTTTGACTTCGTGAATGCCGGACTTAGGCACTCAGTGAGAGGACCACCTCAGTGCTGGACACAGGCTTGGTTCCTAATTTCCAAGGAATTTAGTGTTGTTACAGGAGGAGAAATAGCCTGACACGACCAGAAACCAGCTCACGGAGATTAAGTCTAGAGAACAATGACATATGAGATCAGTGACCTTACATTCAGAAGCACTGTAAATAGCTAAGCACAGTGAACACATAAGCAGGCTAAAAATGTCTACCAAGAGAGTACAAGCTTGGCAAGTATGAATAGATAACACCCAGCTCTGCTTTCCTATTCAAAGTTGTTTTTCCTATTGAAAATTCCCTATTGCCTATTTCTACAGGGTTGGTGAAGAGCGGCCGGAAAGCTGCTCATGAAAAAGGACCTGGGGGTGCTGATTGATGGAGCTTAACATGAGCAGCTTGTGCCCAGGCAGCCAAGAAGCCAAGAGCGTCCTCGCTTGTATCAGAAATGACATGGCCAGCAGCGCCAGGGCAGTGATTGTCCCCCTGTGCTGGACACTGGTGAGGCTGAGCCTCAAATTCGGTGTTCAGTTCTGGGCCCCTCACTGCAAGAGAGACATTGAGGTGCTGGGACAGGGCCAGAGAAGGGCAATGGAACTGGCACAGGGCCTGGAGCACAGTGTGATGGGGAAGGGCTGAGGGACCTGAGGGGTTCAGTCTGGAGAAGGCTCAGGGGGGACCTTATTGCTCTCCCCAACTGCCTGACAGGAGGATGGAACGAGGTGGGGTGGGTCTCTTCTCCCAAGTAAGTGACAGGACAAGAAGAAACAGCCTCAAGCTGCACCAGGGCAGGTTTAGATGGAGATGAGGAACAATTCCTTCCACAGTGGGTGCTCAGGCATTGAACAGGCTGCCCAGGGCAGTGCTGGAGTCACCATCCCTGGAAGTGTTCACACACCGTGTAGACGAGGCCCTTTTTAGTGAGATGTGTCAGTGGTGGCCTTAGGCAGTGCTGGGGGAACAGCTGGACTTGATCTTAAATGTCTTTTCCAACCCAGCTGATTCTATGATTCTATGGAAAGCTTCCAAGTACAGCAATCCATTTAATAGCCTTTTGGTCTCTGAAACATTGACACAGCACTAAGCACTGAAACATGTTTCCTCCTGGGGACTGGCAGACTGGTGCTAGCGAGAACCACCACCACCTCAGAAAAGTCAATCATATTCCCTATTTTGATGTCCTCAACACTGGCAGCTGTATCAGGAGCCTTGTGAAAGTTGGCATTGCTGGCTTGCTGTGGTGCCATATATATCAACTCCTATATTTGCGAAAAGGAAAAAGTACCAAAGCAGTCTTAATGGCTGTGGAGAAAAGCCTGAAAATATGACTGCAGTGTTCGTTATATCATAGAAGCAAATAATAACAACCTGAGGTATTTGAAAGATGATTTCTATGCCTTCTGTGAAAATCTCTAATACTTTTCAACACTGAATACCAGCACTATCACGTATGACTTGCACTGGATTTTGGAGGTGCTGTACAATCCTGACGTTCCCTCTGTCATCTATACTCGCTCTTCAACACCCACTTTGGGGCAGGCTCCATCGCCATCCCAGGACTGTGTTGCAGGTCTCCTGTTTTTCTCACCATTTATCCTGCTGTTCCCACATCTATTCCCCACTCCTGACCCACCTCCTTGACTCTACTCCCAAATTTCTTTCTGTCACTATTTAAAGAGGTTTTTTCTCTTTAAACACAAAACACCTAAACAAATTCCTTGTCTTTCCACCTATTGCCTCTACATCCTTCTCTCTATATGGTCAACAACATCATTACTCCTCTCAGCATTAAAACCTACAGATTGGGGGGGGGGGGATTTTTGTACCATTACTCATGCATGGCTATGTCACTCAAAACCTTTCCATTCTTCATTCTTAGCATTTCCCTTTTGTGACAGGGCCATGTTTCAGCATCTCATCATTACTTCGATGACAGGTTCCCCTCCAGTTTCTTTCATATCTAAACTATCCTTGCCCTAAGTGCAAGGGGAGTTTCAGTCTCAGCTCACAGCTTTGTAGACGCCAAAGTCACTCAGGCTAGGACAACTCCATATGAAACCAAACTCTTGACTTGCTTCATGCTTACCGCATTAATTGTTTTCATTTGTCAATGGCTGTGCTATTTTTTAATCGGTAGGAACATATTAAAACAATTAAAGCAAAAGGAGACTTGTTTTGGCTCTCTCTAATGGCTGTATTTTATGTCCCACTTACATACCCCATCTGTCCTATAGCACGCAGAGGTTTTCAAGACATAACTAGATCCCTGGACGTTTGGATACTACTATAACACCAGAGTTATACTGACACATAATTTATACAAGGTTTTAATACAAAAGTAATATGTACTTGCAGAAGAATGGCCTGTCTTCCTTGTTGACTTGGTTTAAAAGACATCGTCGTTCTTTCAAAATGGATTGTTATAACAGGGCTTATTTAAAAGTGAGCTGAATGAAGCAAAGAGTCTAAAAACTCCCTCTGACTGGAAACACAAAATTATATCCTAAGTCTTTAAATACAGGCTGTGGCACAGATGACGGGTAAATTCCATAATCCTTACAGTAAATGTTTACTACAGCAGTTTTAAAGACAGAAGGTTTTATAACAGCCACATTATCTTGCAGAAATGGTACAATACCAGGAAAAGAAAAAAAAGGAGGTGATGCAGATTTTAGTTGAAAAATGACATTTTAAAACTGAAGCAAAGTTACAAAAGCATGAGTCAAAAAAACCCCATGAGACATGGTCTCAAAGGCCTCAGGAAATACGTCACCCAGTGCAGATTGGGTTTATCCGAATTTTAGGAAAACCTATTGGGATTAGTTTTCACCTAATGCTGCATAAGACGATTACAGCTATTTGTGGCACTTTAATTCCTGCTAGAAACAAAATGATGCTTTATAGAGATGTACCTACAAAAAAAATCAGAAAGCAACCCTGACGTAAACCTCTTTCATCCATTCTCATTCTGCAGAATGGCCTCCTAAGCTGTACAATCGTGCACTTTTCTTATTGAAATGAAGGCTCAGCAACTATATAGCAGAGGGTTTCAGAAATAAATTGTACTAAACTATGTATTGCATTATAAAAACCAGTTCAGTTTCATACAGAACAAATGTCTGGTCATTTGGACATATGCAGATGACTGTTATTATTCTCTTGCATGGTTTTCCTTTTCTATCTCTGCATGATTCCTCTGAGACAGATACACCCTTATGAAACAATCCCAACGAAAGAGGCACTTGGATTTCCACAAGTTTCATTTCCTCTTCCTTGAAGGGTTTTAAAAAATAAATGTTAATACGTGCTACAATTTGAGAGGACCCTGTGATTTTAATATCAAAACCCCAAAATCCTTATGAGCTCATAATAACAACAGCACCATTAACTCCTCACTGTGCATAGGACTAGTACAATTCCTTTGGTGAAAACAAACTGGAATTGACTTAAGGGTAATGCAAATATCTAAATATGTGTTCTTCCTCTTGAACACTCCTGAAGAGTTTCTCCTCCTCCCTCCTCTTAGGGCTGGATTTTCAAAGCATTGTGTTTGGGCCACTGGAGTGTAAATGGGACTCCAGAGACTGCAGCTCCACACAGCGCTTTGAAGACGTGCCTCTCAGCAACTAACTCGGCTGCAACTGAACACAGCGACTCTAGAAAGAAGTCCAACAAGAGCAGCCTGAAGGGAGAAGGAGATGCTTTCGAACCTGAAATAAAATGTGAAAGGACAATCCTTCAGTAATCCTTCTGTAAATCACTTACAGAACTTTTACTTCCATATTTAGTCACTCCTTGCATGCGTAGAATATACATATGGAAAACATTGAATCCTCATTTTACTCATGTCACTCCCCCACTCAGTAGTTAGCAGTTCGTATTTATGAAACACACTGAAGATAAAAACAATCACACGCACATTGAGAGCCCAAGTTCAAAGGCAACTGGTTGACTCAAATCCCTCAAGCATAAACTGGAGAACAAAAGGAACTAGATAACATTAGATTTGAAAACTGCCTCTAATTATAATTTATCTTAACTTTATCTGTTCTTGCTTTACTTAGTTTGAGGTATCCTATTGATTTTCAAAGCATTGTGGAAGTTAATGAGAATTGAATGCACACTTAAAGGAGAGGGATGGTTTCAACAGCTGAATTTATTTGTAAAGGAATCAAATTGTTCTGAAGCTGTAGGACCTACAAAAACTGAATTTGACATATAAAATTATGCTAACTTTATACCTGCTTGGAATGTACACTTCTGCATCCAGGTTAATGATTCCGTACAAAAATCAAACTCTTCAGCAGTAGTTACAGCCTAAATATTCAAAAAGCCAATCCCATTCTGGACAAAACCAAGGTTCAACGGCTGTAGAGATTGAGTTTTGGAATGCAATGAGCACTCAGACTCTGAAAAGTAAGTCTCATTAAGATTAGGCACTCAAAAATGGTCGTTTTCAATACCATTAGACATTCTGTGAATATAAAAGACAAAGGAACATTAGCAGTACAGAACTTCAAACGAGATCAGAAGATTTGCCTTAGGTATTTCTTTGGTCTGATTTATAGGTGCATGGAAGAAACTGTGACGGGAAGCTAAAACAGATGTCATGGAAGTGGGTTTTTTTGAAACACTGATTATGCAAGAACTTCATTATTGATTGTGTAATAACACCATCTACAACACTTAAAATACTGGGGAGAGGTCACTCTTTGGTATTGTTTCGGAATCTAGACCAACCAAATAGCAAACCAAAAGATAATAATGAGAGACTTTGAACATGTCTCGCAATTCCCAAATCTATTACAAAAAGAAGCATTTAAGGACAAGGAAAAGACACCCAAAGGCCTACAAATGAAAATATTATCTAACATCCATAGCACTACGCTCTGTCTGTTACTTTGGTGATCAAAAGATTTCATATATTCTTTGGATTCAACCTTAATGCACCTATAATCACATTTTCTTTTCAGACATATATAATACATCGGCAATGTAGCCACACACAAAGCACACATGTTGCCAGAACACTTTGAAGGATTACTTCAAAGTACTGGAGAAATGAATGTACAGCTAATGTCACTTCTGTGTATTTCTTTAGGACGTAGTTCTATGTTCACAGGTAATACAAATAACATAGATATGCCCCATCTCTTTTTCACTCTTTAGTTCAAATCTATGAGTACTTGGTAATTACCATTCAATTGTGAATCTGTTTCCTTTTGTAAAGAATACACAACAACTAAAAATTATATAGGATTTATAAAATAAAGCCTATCACTTTAAAGAAGCCAAGAGAAATGACAAGTAAAATAGCATTGACATGAATTAATTCCATCTGCAGGAAACGTTAGAGACTGGCATCATATATTTTTCATAAATGCTACAGAAATGACTGAAACTCTTCCTAGACCTCCATTGCCTTCACAGAACAGTGCAGTACTGACGTGCTTCTACTTTGATGATATATAATCAACTTTTTTCCCTAACTGCTACTGATTATAGGTTTGCAATGAGCACAATTGCTACGCTGGCTTCAAACTGCCACGACTTGAAGGTATGCGTGCTTCCACAAACATCATTTGTGTTAAGAAATGTGCCATTCAGAGCAGTTCCACACAAAATGCACAGATGTTTCTGAAGGAATAAAACAATGAGAGGCCCATACAATATGAGTAAGAGGGCAGAGGGAGACAGAGCAAGGGTGATGCACAGTTACAGTCATCACTTCCCATGACCGGCAGCACAGGCATGGCACAAGGAACAACAGGGATGCTACAGCAACCAGCTATGTTAATGACCTTGCAAACAGCATATGTAATAACTTAGGCAGGTTTTTTTATACAAAGCTCCAAATCACCATGTGCTTGATTTTGTCAGACAACCACCATTTACAAGGTGAAATGGAGACCTTAAAGTAAATGGAAGAAAGACTGAGCAACAGGTCAGCAAGTCTATTTTGAACACTACAATACTGCATTAATAGGAACATTCCATCAAAGTTCCACTGTAACATGGAGTGCTTTTCTTGACTCATTTCTAAACCGTTTCGGCTGACACTTTTCACAAAAACATAATGCAAAAGGCATAAAGATTTTAGATGCTACTTGGTGCCAATAAAATCAATGAATCTTTGGACATTTACCTGCATGGAGATGGCTTCATCTTCAACTCTGCATAAACAGCGATATCCTACTCTGATTCAGTAACTTCCACTGAACAAAGGAATGCAGCAAGGTTTAGGAATCACCACTCGATGCCTTAACTTGCATGAGCTTTTTGTTATTGTTTTTCTCATTATAAATAAGAAAATGCCTTTGAAACATCAGGACGAGCCTCCCCACAGAGGACCTGGATCATCTAAATGTGCTGTTCCATTGCAAACATAAATGGCAACCAATAGAAGTTACTAGCCTGTCCTGGCTCTGGCCTTCAAGAGCACACATTTAGTATTAATTATTAGTACCTACCTAGAAGTGCCTGAAACAAGCTGCTCTTAAAGATGCTCATCACCTTTCTGATGGCTTTTTTCAGTTGTTGCTCCTCTGGCTTCCTTAGTTTTTTGCAGTATTCTTCCAGCAGCACTAAAGCTCGGTCAGTATCTAAAACCAAACAAGTACATAAAAAGTCTTTTATTTGCTCTGAAAAGTATTTAAATGCTCAAATATTAACTTTACCTTTCTAAAGGCACACTTCACACATGTAAAAAACATTTAGAACAGATGCTGCATCCTATTGTTAGCTGTGCACCATGAGCGACATAGGCAAAAGAGAGAGATGAACCCAACAGCAAATGAGAAGATTCTTCCTGAAAAGGAAAAATGATCTTTTGAATGCCATCTACAACAAGTGTTCAACTGATATTCACCCAAAACCTGCTGGAAGCTATGGGGTTTGGACCAAATTACAACTTGCAGAAGCTTCAAAATTACAGACAATAACCATTATGGACAGCCATGCAGGAGAACTGGCCTTAAAACATATACAAAGAAGACATAAAAGTGTTTGCCTGGCATCTGCAGCACTCGCTTCTCTGTTCTCTGAATAGCAGATGTGTATCTAAAGGCAAGTGTCCAAGAGCAGGAGTGTTTTTTTTCTGTTCCCTCAATACATAAAATTGCTATCTACCTCTCTGGCAAAAATGAGACAGCAGACTGGCTCAGATGCAGCAAACCAGCCTTTCTGTAAGAGTCCAGAGAAACAGAGCTCTGCTTTTCCTGCTGCTATTATCTTTGTGCAGTCTTTTGTCAAGTGCATGAGTGACATATAAAATTGTATGAAATCTAACCATCACCATCTTCCATATAAGAAAAGAGAGGAAAATGGAGAATCAGACTTCAACTTCCCTTCTCTGCATCCTAGCTAGCTCACAGAAATGTCCACACACATTTATATGTGACACTGAGATATCTATATCTCAGTAAACAGGAGAGGTTCAGACTGTTTAGTTAGATTTACTCAATAAAGTACTGTACAAGGGCTTGGAAAGGCAAAGCAGACTGCTTTTATCATTCTCAAAATAACTTAAAGAAAACTTTTTCATTATATAAAAATTGTCTTTGCTCATTCAAAGCTCTTGAACGCAATCCCTGTAGTGTGGGCCTTGTGATGTGACAGATGAGTTCACAATTGGCAGAGACTTGTATTCTGTAAGGTGACAACATTCTTGAATTAAAAAGGAGAAATATTTAATCATGGAAGCATAGAATCACAGACTGGCTTGGGCGGGAAAGGACCTTAAGATCATCCAGTTCCAACCCCCCTGCCATGGGCAGGGACACCTCACACTAAACCATGACACTCAAGGCTCTGTCCAACCTGGTGTTTAACAATGCCAGGGATGGAGCATTCACAACTTCCCTGGGCAACCCATTCCAGCACAGCACCTCACCACCCTTACAGTAAAGATCTTCTTCCTTATATCTAACCTAAACATCCCCTGTTTAAGTTTGAACCCATCACCCCTTGTCCTATTGCTACAGTCCCTAAGGAAGAGAAAAATTGCTAACATTATTAACATTTAAGAAGATGCAATTTCTTTCCTTTCTCCACACAGAAATTGTGGCTGGCCACAAGCTTCTTATGAGAGAAATGAAAAGCATGAATAAAAAGGTATTTAAATGTACATATGTGCTCACAGATATAAAAAAAATACATGTATATATCATTTGTTTATGAAGATAAGGGAGCATTTTATATCAGTGCAGACATTTATACAATGAAGGAGCTCATAGTTCTCTGATGCAATCCCACCTTGAGGGTGCCTCCAAGAGGAACCCCTTCTTTTTACGTGAGCTGTCCCTGGGACAGGGAAGGGTATAGGCAATCGCCTTGTTTTCAGCTAAAGCCAGTAGCACACTTAGAACCCACTTGTGACCTATAGAGAGAGATCAGCTCTTTTAAAAGGCCAGGTCACACCACCCGGGCTGGGTTCCCACCATGGGTCACACAAATCAAAAGCACAGCCTCAAATAAAACTTCTGGGTCCAAGTGGCATATGGTTAGGATATTCCCAACAAATAGTTAGGAACAGAGAACCAATTCTAATGTGAGCTCAGCTTCTTTTGCCTTGAAAACAACAATCACATTGTACCTTTCACTGACTTATGACTGTGTCTGACCTACCCGTGACACATGTAACTTCATCTATATACTGATAGTTCTGGTTGCCTTCAATAAAATAATTTGTTAATAACTTAAAGCATGGATTTAAACTGGAAAATGGTAGATTTAGACTGGATACAAGGAAGACATTCTTCTCTGTGAGTGTGCCCAGAGAAGCTGTGGCTGCCTCATCCCTGGCAGTGCTCAAGGCCAGGCTGGACGGGGCTTGGAGTAAGCTGCTCTAGTGGAAGGTGTCCCTGCCTGTGGCAGGGGGTTAGAACTGAATGAGCTTTAAGGTCCTTCCCACCCCAAACTATGAATCTAAGATATGATTCTGCGGGTTGGAATCAGACATTCACCTTCCCCCCAGTACAGACAGGCACATGCAATGAATACATTAGTTATATTAAAGAGAAGCAGCACATAGTGGAAAACCACTTCAAATTACAGAGGACACTTTTAAGAAGTGGACTGTCTGAGAAATCAGGAAAATGGGATTTGAATGCTCATTCCACGCCAGACACCCTACCACTCCCTCTTTCTTAGTCACTCGGAGAAGCATACTGACATTAATCATTCCTTCCCTAAAGTGTATGGCTCTCACTTTAAAAAACAACTACAAAAAGTAGCATCCTTTGGGGTTATGAGCAGAGTTGCTCTATTCACTTAAATCATTTTTCAACTCATCAAGATGAAAAAAGCCTATATGAGCTGACCCCAAAACAGTCCTAAACTCTACAAACTGAACAACCAGCAACAGGGCACAATTCTATTGTTAACTCTAAATCCTGGCTAAATCCCAGATCAAGTAATTACCTTCCTGCCTAATTTTCCTCTCTAGCTTTAATAGGATAAATTAATTTTTACCCCCTTCCTAAGCTCCTGCATGGACTTGTACCTTTTTCACACACAACCACACTCAGTAGCAGTGTATTAGTTTTCCAAATAACCTTTGATGGGTTACCTGTGCTGGGAGATGCAGTGATCCCCAGGCTGCCTTGCTTTTGTTGAAAGCCACCACTAATGTTCTGGTGTCAGCTAGGAACACATCTTGACCAAGAGCATTTTAGCATGTCAGGGAGAGGGGCTGTGTAACCACTGGAGCATCCCTGAAAAACCAAGGGGCTTATGGAGACTATTCAAATCTCCAGTCATTTTGGCACTAGATCAGGCTTTCAAAAAAAGCAACTTTCAGCCTTTTTGATGAGCTTTACTGGCTATAAATCACTTGGGACTAGATCTTCATAAGGATTTGTACAGTATTTAGCATGATGGGGCACAACCCTGTTCATGCATCTGCACACCAATCAAAGAGAAGCATTCAATAATACAATAATATACTATGTCTAAAGAATACTAAATACCCTTTGCAAGATAATAACCACCTTCAACTTCCAGTTATAGCCAAAGCAGATAAGAACATCCAGTACTTTGCCTTTTGGAGCTGTCTGACAGCTACAAAGCTTAAATAACATTTGGCTGCAAGAATTGACTGCCTGGACTGCAGCACAACACTCAAATAAGAACCACACTCCCTGACACCCAAATTAAGCTAAAGTTTATGAAGCTGAATTCCCACACATCCTTCTCATCAAGAAGAATGGAGGACTGGTAACTGCCACGAAGGATTGGATCACTGTGTGTGTGGGAATACAGTATGCAAGGGAGTAAAGGGTTAATTCTTAGCAGGCAAAACAAGCGCGGTACCTTACTGACAGGCAATACATACACAAATACAACCAAAAAATCTTTGTTCTATGGTGCCACTATTCTTCAGTGCAGATACCAAGAACAAACTCAAGCAGGACCACAAATCCACTGAATACACATGATGTATTATCCCAAGTTTTGGACCTCCATGTGGATCCTGAGTAGGTCCTTTGTCTGCTATCAAAAGACCACAGAGGGGTCAGTGTCAGCTGTGCCCCATAAGGTCTGTTGGGCACAGCTTTAGTTTCCCTTCCTGTTTCTTGGCATATCATGACACTTATTTTTCAATTGATCCTATTGGCTTTGAAAGATGCCTTTGACAAAAACAGAAGAAACAACCCTACAAAACTCACATATATTCTAGACATGAGTTACTGCTTTGTTTAAATAAAAACATATTTGTTTAAATAAATCATACTTCAAATATCTAAATACAACGGTAAAAAAGAATGAAAACTTCTTTAAGAGTAAAACGGCTTTTATGGTCCCACAGTATCTTAACCAAGAGCTACTGTGGACTAACAACTGCTAACTAACAAACTAACAGTTGTGTAGATTTTATTGCTTTATCACTCCATAATTTTTAATCAGTTCATAAATGTTTGTGGCTTCTGTTACTGATCAGGGAATGGGCAATTGCTACAATACAACAAATCACAAATGTGATACTGAAACAAAAGCGTGGATCAGTGACTTCCCGTATTTCTTTGGGAAACTTTTTCCTTCTTCAAGCAATCTAAAGTTTTACAACATAAGTACTTACTTAATTTCTATTCCACAGAATGATTCCCGGCTTAATGGAATGTATTGAGCTATATAAGAATCAAAAAAGGCAGATCCTTGCCTTAGAGTTATTATTCTAGATGGGCACTTTATAGATATAGCTTTATGTAAGTGGAGTTCTAAAGCTCCATAAGTATACAGTTATATACAACAGAGCCAAAAAAAAGTCTGTTTGGGCAATGCTCATACATCTGATGAAACAAAAAATGATATAGAAAAAGTATTGTTAATGGTATGCAAGTTATATTTTTAACAAAACATAGCTTCAGTATAACTTACAGAGAAAACGTTTTCCAGGGATTCGGACAGCAAGAAATGAATCCATGCACACTAGCAGGTACAGAGCAACATGTATCAGGAGAAATCAAATTCTCGGCAATAAGAAGTTGTTTCCTAAAGCACTGCTCTTAAAATATAAGCTACACATATGAAAATAAAAGCTACACAAACGTCATAATCACACACCTTTAAAAGCAAGAAACTTCTGCTACTTATCATCGACTTTGATAAAATGATGTCAAACCCAATTCTACCTTAATTACTTCTCAGGGTCCATACTAGAGATCCAGGCCTTGCATTCCTAAGCAGTACCTTAAAGCAGAAGGATTCCCTTCCTCTTCTGGTTTATTCCTGAGTGTTTGGCTTGCTCTCGTTTTCTGCAAGCACATTTTAGAATCACTGGAGTTCCACATAGGCAAGGAGACACAGGAAAAATTGAGCTTTAGGTCTTCCAGTAAGAGTGGCATAGGTGGGCACACTGCTTTTGATTACAGGAATGTGTTCAGGTGACTGGAAATCCTACGGGAGTTATGCATAGGAAAACTGAGTTACGTGCTTTACACTTTGCAGGTGCATGGTGCTTGTGTGTCATACAACTGTCAGTGAGTTAAAAAAAGCACGTACATGCTCTGAAATCAAAAAGTCGTTATTTTAAGTACATGTTACACTGGGCTAAATGATTGCACAGCTGCAGCACTACAGACAAACAAACCCTGTGGTGAACTCTGAAATACCTATACATTAGTTTGACCTTGTAAACCCAATGCAAAATACAAAAACCCCTGGGTGTCGTGCTTGCTCAAAGGCAGCAGGACTGGACTTCACTTACACGCCAATTGAGTTCATCTAACTACACTTACTGAAGTGTTTAACATTGATGTGTTGATTAAAAAGTCTTTGATACGCTTTGTGCCTTCACATGGGACAGACAATGACACAGCCATGCCCCCCCCATGGCAGTTCACACAACGTAACATCTATGGGAACAACTGTAGGATACAGGAAACAGTTTTCCTAAATACCTCCCAGCTGATATTCAAACCATTTAATCTTTAGATGAATAGATGAGATCCGAAGATAATATGGGAGTAGCTATGAATTTCAATACTTAAATTGGAAAAGATCTGACTAAGAACGAATTGAAACTGTATGAGAAAGCTACAATTTACTCAAAACCAGTCCACAAGAAGACCCATTTTCGAAACTCCTCAAACCAGGGCATGTTGAATGAGGAACACTCAAACCAAAGAAACAGATGACGGAAGCAACAAATAATTCAGGCAGATGCTGTTTCATAAGTATTTTCAAGCCGTTAGAGCTCCTGCTATCCATAGCAAAGTCATATAGACTGGACTCTATATAGACCCATATACAGTGCTGGCCAGGACTAATCAGTGGTTTTGCAGACAAACTGCTAGACTTTGAACATCCACAAGTGTCCCAGCACCTAAAGGGACTGACAAGGAAGCTGAAGTCAGACTTTTTACAAGGGCTTGTAGAAACAGCACAAGAGGGAATGGTTTTAAACCGAAAGAGGGGAGATTCAGACTAGATGTTAGAAAGAAATTCTAGATGAGCTTCAATGTCCTTCCCAACCCAAACCATTCTGTGATTCCTTGATTTTATGAAGTCTGCTCAGAGCTGCTGCTGCCTTCCATAGGAATATGATCCCGTCACTGAACTGCTATGAAGCAAGGTACATTAGAAGATGGAGAGAAAAACAGCAAACTCAAATCCAAACTCAG
Organism: Psilopsiagon aurifrons; assembly: GCA_025447955.1. NCBI lineage: Eukaryota > Metazoa > Chordata > Aves > Psittaciformes > Psittacidae > Psilopsiagon > Psilopsiagon aurifrons. The sequence goes on along the minus strand of JAOEHY010028732.1, from coordinate 12,420 downwards.
CAAGAACAGGAAACTTCTGCTTTACACATGCAAGAAATCACAGCCAGCTGCTTACAGTGCCCTGCCCCAGCACAGAGCAGTACAAGGCAGCCACTGCCTGTCAGGATGTAGGCCTACAACAGTCTGTTGGTAAGTTTAGGATCATATTTGCATTTCTTTCCTCCCACTGGCATCAGGGTTTGTGAACAAAAAGACTTTTGGAGTGCAAGAGTATGGAAAAATGATGTCTGGAACAGAAAATATTATTGTTTCATCAGTCAGAGGTGTTTAACAGTAGTTACGACCTAACCAATGGAGTCAATAAAAGGAAAGGGAAGGTTTTATTTACATTTCTTCTGTTTCTTTTTCTAATTGTATCTGCTCCTTCTCCTAAGAGAGATTTTGATTATTTTCTGATTTGTGAAGCCTGGCATAGAAAAACACACCAATGTATTTCAGGAGACGCTTTCCAGCTTCTGAACAACCAGAAAAGGGAAAATGTAGGGCATCAAAGCTGGAAAAGGCATCAAGAATGGGGGAGGAAAAACACAGCAGCCAAAATAGAAGTGAGAAATGCAATCAGAGCATCAGGAAAGAGAGCAAGAGAGTCTTCTCAGTGAACTTTGCTTACTTCAGAAGAAAAGGACCTCAAAAACTGCTTTTACTTCTGGAGAGCTACCACCTTTGTTAAGATGACCACTGACAGAAGAACCAGAGGTCTGAGCAAACACTGTTCCTTGTCTCACTCACTGTAAAATGTCTTGATTTGATCCTCTGCTTTGGAAAGCTCCAATAATTGCAATGAGTAATGGAGGGGAAGCAGCAGTTTATAAGAGATTTCCACGTGACTTGCATAGGGAGTGATCCCGAAGCCATCACAAACTCATTGACCTTTCTTAATCTTCACACACAACAACACACACAAAGGAATAAACGCTGTTAATCTGCAACACTGCACACACAGAGGAGGTGTAAAGCAGTTAAATCTTAGAGGCACAAAAAACAGTGCACTAAGCTGGTTGAGGAAACACAAGCTGTAGGCTGCAATGCTTCAGAAGGCTTGAGAACTAGCAGACAAATGACAATCATAAAATATTTACATATAAACATCAACATGAGACACAAATTAAGGTAGCAGAGTGCACAGAGGGAACATGAACAGGCAAAACATGGCCCTGTACAAACCAGAAAGCTCTCACCATCTCAGGCACTTCATAACCACAACAGGACTTTAATGAACTACCAAGGAAATGCAACATATGGCCTATGCAACTTTGAGGTAACATAAGGCATTACGTATGTGACAAATACTATCACCCTGAGATGAGCACACGTGACAAACAAGCAAAAGGGTTAAAAATAACAGCTCCTGAGATCATGCACAACATGTAAACCCATCTTCTGTCCTGTGAGGGAAAACTAGTGGGCAGAAAAGGGGGGATTTGGTCATTCAAGGGATTACCAGGCATGTTTATTACTGGGGTTTCAGCTTTTGGGATCAGCACACAGAGGAGACTGACATGTGGACTGTGAAGATTAACCTTGGGCCGATGGAGAGACTCTCTCAAGGAATGATATTTAAAGCTAAGGCTGCATTCTGAGCTGCCCTCGCTGTAACGAGAAATGCAACATCCCTAAATTAACCACAGCCTTGGTGAATTCTCTGCACAGATTGCTGTCCTGCAAAACACAAATTCAGGCACAGTTTGGTTGTAAAGTGCTGCTATTCCAGACCTTGACGCTGTCAGCAGACAAGAAATGGAACAGACAGCCTGTGAGAACTGCTATGCAAGTACAACTGCATCTTTCACAGAACAAGGTAGGATTACAGGCTCAGGTATACTAAGGGGAAAGCAGGCATCCAAATGCCAAAGGAAACTGTAGTAGAGGAAGGAGGATGGGCAGCTCTGCACTGAATAGTGTTAAGATGCAGTTGTGTTACAGCAGGTCCTTGTGCTCCAAATAGCTGGTGCAAAAGGCTGCAATCAAAGAGCGGAAGCTGCACAGCAGTCACTTGTTACAGAATATTGATTTGTGCAGATGATGCAGTGGAGAGAGATGAATGATCTGCAAGTCAGATTGCTCTGAGGGGCGGGAGTTATGCTGTGTCAGCTGAATTCACTGAGAAACAGGAATTACAGATGCATTGAGCCTGCAGGAGCCCTGTTAGGTTTGCAGTTTACCTCCCTGCTGTGCAGAAGTATCCAGACTTCCAGTCATCCACCCCATAGAGGAGTGTCTAACTGCACAGTCCCACAAAGTTCACAAGATCCCTCACTATCTGATTTCAGTGCCTGGAGGTTTTAGTGGGTTTTTTCTATGCATAATTTCTTTCTTGTTATAAATCAGGACAACTTCTTCTTGTCCTCCAGATGCCGATGTGGAAGCAAACCACCATCATTCCCTTTATAGCCTCTTCTATATTGTGTGACTTGTCCTGTCCCCCCCCCTACTCAGTCTCCTTTTTTCCGAGGCTAAACAGTTCCAGCTTCCTGCAACATTTGTACGTGGTTTACATTTCCAAAGCCTCTTATTCTCTTTCTGCAATTCAATTTATCTGAAAGCACAACCTCCAAGTTTTGGCTGAAGACCCGGTAATGCCACAGAACACTCTCTGGTGGGTGATGCTGGGCAGAAACACGAATGACTGGTAAGCCGTGCTAATAAAATAGTGCTTAGGTTCTTCTTTTGCTTGCTTGCTAAAATTCAGACTTTTTGTCTAATTTACTACAAGGAAAACCAGTTCCTTAAGAAAACTCCATTTATCAATAATGATTAGCTGTAATGATTGTTGTCCAAGTATCTTCACACTTGATTTTACAACATGTAACCATATATCTGTTATGTTAAAGTGATTCTTTTGCATATGTTTTAGTTATAGATACATACCTTTAAACTTCACCAACCATACTCACCCAAGGAACATGAAAACTATACAAAGATCAGTGACAGGCTCAACATAAAATCACAAACTTTTCCCCAGCACTTCTGCTTAGCAAAAAGCATCTTGAAAATGAAGCAACATTCCGGCATTAGTGCCCATGGATGGGAATACCTGACCCCTGCAACCCCACAGATACCATCCTTCACGCATCCCTTCCTGCAAACTACAATTAAATTGTGAAAGAAATACTTAGCATTTAGTGTATAACCTGCTCATTTTGTGTCACACTTCAATAAGGAAGAGTCCACTTCACCATCAGTGTCTCACTCTGGGACCTTGATTCTTTGTAGAACCACAGACTGCTTTGGGTTGAAGGGACACTAAAGCTCATCCAGTTCTAAGCCCCTGCCACAGGCAGCGACACCTTCCACTCGAGCAGGTTGCTCCAAGCCCATGTGTCCAACCTGGCCTTGAACACTGCCAGGGATGGGGCAGCCACAGCTTCTCTGGGCACCCTGTGCCAGTGCCTCAACACCCGCACAGGGAAGGACTTGTGCCTAAGACCTCATCTCAATTTCCCCTCTGTCAGGTTAAAGCCATTCCCCTTGTCCTGTCCCTACAGACCCTTGTACAAAGCCCCTCTCCAGGCTTTCGGGAGCCCCTTTAGGCACTGGATCTGCTCTGAGGTCTCCCCTTCAGGAGCCTTCTCTTCTCCAGGCTGAACCAGCCCAGCTCTCTCAGCCTGGCTCCAGAGCAGAGCTACTCCAGCTTCAGAGCACCTCTGTGTCCTCCTCTGGACTCACCAGATCACTTATTTCCAGGGCCATTTTCAGAAGGTCTTTAGCAACTCCTGGTATTAGCCGCTCCCACCATCAGGGCCATTCCTTTTCATCAGTGAGCTCTTTTTTCCCAGCCATGTTGGAGGTAACGTGGGGCCTGCTCATGAGTGATCCTGCCTCAAATTCTATGCCCTGAGACACTCAGAGCAGGTTCTGAGGCCCTGAGATTCCTTCTAAACCCACAGAAACAAGGCAAATGTAAGTAGTTCCACCTGAACTACTTGTTTCTGCCTCTCAAGCATCACAGTGTCACAATCTAGGTGTACAAATGCTTATATTATATCAACAATGCTAACGCAAAGACAGAATGAAAAATGAAGCCACTAACCCCCCAAAATGATGTAGCACCAACTGAAAACCTCTTCTTTATGCAGTGGAATGAATGTAAATTGGCATCTTAACAGAGTAAAATTTGAAAAGCTTACAATCTAACTGGATGTAACACACAAAAAGAGTGGAACTTTATGTAAAGTTGCAAGCGAAAAAAACAGGAGTTATTTACTTAATACAGCTGCTATGTGATTTATTTTTCCTTTTACTTTAAGAGAACATGCAACATAAAAATTAACCTAAATGTGAAAGCTGGAATGAGACAGGAAGCTAACAAAAAGATGTCTGCTCAGGAATAAGTAACTTCCAAACACATAGAAAGTATGATATCGTATAAAAGGAAACAAAGTAGAATTAAGTAAATTCAGTAACACTAACATCTTTCCAGTGATGAAAAAAAAGTGGAATGAGATTAACTTGCCTTTATTTATTATCAAAATAGGCATCATGGTCTTACATTTTCATACATTCACACTGGAACTTTTCATTTAAGAACCTCTGTGTTACCCTTTGTGTTAAAAGCACAGTTCAGCAGGCATCCAACTGCAAGGCAGTACTGCTGTAGAGAACACCCAGGTGTGAAGTGGAAGGCAAATTATTCCGCTACAGCATAATGCAACACATGCCATACAGCCAGGGGAGAGAAGAGCCTTTTAAAAACTAAATACTAGTTTCTGTTTGTAAAACTATAAATTATCCAGATTTCCTCTTTCCAGGAAATGATTCAGTTCCCTGAAAAATGCATTTTGAAGGAAACACTGATATCTTAATCCCAAAGTGAAGTCAAACTTAAGGACATTTGCACTAACTTGTCCTGCTGAAGACTGTTTAATGCCCTCAAAAGCTCCTCTGGACCATAGCCATTCAAAAGCAAACTTTTTTCCCACGTATTCTGGATGCTGGTTACTACAGACATCACCCAGCAGGCCAAGGCAGCTTCATTGGCTATTTCTGGGATGAATATGTCAAGAAAAAGCACGATATTTAGTTTCCACAGATGATTTTGGCACTGTTCTAATCTACAGTAAATACAAGAAGACACCACAGTAAACCAGACCTTAAATTCTCAGAAGCAGCAAGAACCTGGCATGACCTGAACAAAACAAGCAGATCTGAGTAAGGCAGATTTTGCTTATTTTGCTGATGCTGGGTCTGCAAAATCACCTTTCACAACATTTGGCCACGAGTTACAAATTCAGCTTTTTCTCTGTGGTCACCCCCTGACATCTAACTTGGCCATCTGGAACAAATTCAGGAGGAAAGAAGAGAGAATGAGGAAAAAATAAACACTTATAACGCAAAATAACGTTACTTCTACTAAGTGCAATAAGCACTCAACAGGAAGGGAGGAGAGCTGCCTCCTGTGTCTGTATCAACACATGGTTGCCTTCAGTATTACACTATTTTCCTCCATAAAAATAATGAATAGTGTTAATTTACAGCACTCATAGAACACACGTCAGCTTTCATAAATATCTCAGATAAGGAGATGCTTTTTCCACTAAAATTTATAGCAGAGACCGAGACATCATCTGAGGCAAGTGAGTTAGTGTGGTTACCCTATGTTCTATGGGGAAAGAGAAGATGACAACTGTCAAGAAGGCAATTCAGATTTTAGGTGGCTTAAAATGCCCTTTGAAGGTGGATTTCTCTCTGCTGGCCAAAGAAGCCCTCCAGGACAATAAGCTGGGCACCCTGCATAGGTGAGGCAACTCAAATGGGATGGATCTTCATCACTGTTGACAAACACCAGAACAATGATAGAGCTGGAGAAAGAATATGAATTTCACCGTTCCCACTTCACTTTGCAGCCTGCATTTATGTAACAAAGAACTGTTCTGTATAATGCCTGCTACAGTCCTTTTGTGTGCAAAATACCTCACAGTTTCTCACAGAGAAAACAATGCCTAGCTGGGAAAAGATTACTGCCATAAAGGCAGTTACATCTTTAAATCAAGGCTTTATGGTAAAAGCTGGCAAAGCTTAGATAGCAATTTTCTGCCACTTGTTTAACTCTTGGAAAACTAAAATTGCTCTTTCCACAGCCTGTAAAAGCAACCTACAGCACTGCACTGCTCCCACTCAATGCACTGGCAAAATATGAGAGGTAGTTGAACAGAACTTGGAGTGAAAAATGCAGCCTTTTAGCCATGTACTTACTTGAAAATACCTATTTAGCTATTGAAAAGACAAAAAGCCTGAAATACCAATGACTTCTTAGAAATGAAAGGGAAACAAAAACCTCCAGCACGTGCTGGATCTCTTGCTGTAAGAAGCCTACAACTACATTCATTAAGATTTATGAGTACAAAAAGTTATGACCCCCTATTTAAATTTTGTTATCTAAAAAGAAGTTGTCAGTTTTAAAGAGGTTTAGGGCACAAGAACTTCTATGCATTAATGGGAGTTAGCTTTATCTGGTGAACTTTGCCTTAGAACCTCCTGCTGAGTTGTTTTTTGACCCCTTCCTTTCAACACACCAGCCACATAAAGTTAGCATTACTACTACAAAATCTAGCATTTCACAAAGCCTGCCAGTCAGATTCTTCTAACTGGTACTGAAGCAGTGCACATGGGATCAGATTGAGGCTTTTGAATTCTTGACATTGATGTGCTTAATAAAACATGTTCTTGAAAGCATTTCTTTATACAAGAAATCTGGAGAGGGACTTTGTAAAGGGCCATGCAGGGATAGGACAAGGGGGAATAGCTTTAAACTGACAGAGGGGGGATTTAGATTAGATTTCAGATACTAGGAAGAAGTTCTTTACTATAAGGGTGCTGAGGCACTGGCACAGGTTGCCAGAGAAGCTGTGGCTGCCCCATCCCTGGTAGTGTTTAAGGCCAGGTTGGACGGGGGCTTGGAGCAACCTGGCAGAAGGTGCCCCTGCTCATGGCAGGGGTTTGGAACTGGATGAGCTTTCAGGTCTCTTGCAACCCAAAGCACTCTGTGATTCTGTGATAAGAGGTATGACAAAAAATGTTATTCCATGGCAAACATAACCAGCGTGCCTCTATATAAACTGGCTACAAGGTGGAGTGAGTTAAGGCAGTTATTAGCAGCCCACAGGTTTCATCTGGGTAAAGATACAATTCCTCTCACTCTCAGAGATGGAAAACGGGATGAGGGCAGCTTAAATCCCAACATTCAAGCAGCTCTGACTGCCTAGCCAGAGCTAGACGTGCAGGGACAATGACAGGGTTAGTCTAGAAGCACATGTGTAACCAGGCATCTATATGCCGGGGCTCCTGCCGTCATCGTGTGAATCACAAGCAGGGCTCCAAAACTGGAATCTGGTCTCAATCACAGAGGAGGATGCATTTAATTAGTTCTTTCCCTCACTGTGAAAGACATGAATGAATTACAGTAACATTTTATGCTCTTAACTATTCTGCAGATGAATCCAAAAGATATGCAATTACAGATCTATATATAGTCCCTAAGAGTTAACAGAAATCAACTCAGCTAAGTAACTCAGGGAGAGAGGGAGAGAAAACATCTAAAAGCACACAAAAACCTGACTTCACTTAGTAACCTGAGTTCACTTCTTCTTTATGGCAATACTATTTTACTTTGAAGCAAAGCTTTCCTCGAGAAGTTCTGTAAGTCTGTTACAAACAGCTGTGGTCATACATATCCTGGTTTGTCTGTGAAAGTAAGAATTAAGTGAAAAGAATGAATTTATTTACTTCTCAATTCTTCTACTTCTCAATAATGAATTTACTTGTTCATCCCATATTATCTTTCAATGGCACTGTCCAAGACAAAATTTTGTAATTACAACCAAACAATTGGTTTGATTTAGAATTTTAAGTCTACTGAAGTGAAAGATGAGCAAGCAAAAGCCAAAGAGAAAAGGCATTTGTTTAACAACACAGCAACTCTGCAATAATCCATACACTTGTCTCACCCTTCAGCTAAAGGGAGCACATCCAGCCTGAAGGCTACTTCAGCCTCGCTTTCCAGCCCTGCCTCCTGGGGGGATTTTGCTGGGAATCTGGAGGATTATTTCCCATCAGAATAAAGTGAGATAACAAAATCCTTTCACTGTAGTAAATCAGGCAAGGGCAGCCACATACTGACACAACCATGAGCAGAATCAGGAGCAAGCCTTTTTTTTTCCCATAGCTGTAAGAAAACAATACTTCCTCTAAGTAATATGAGTTTTATTAACTATGTATTCCTTATTAAACACCTTGGCTTTTAAAAGCAAGATTGTATTGTATGGAGCAGTAAAGAGTAAATCAGGTCCAAAGCTATGTGAAATGTGAAGACTAGTAACGGATGTGAGAGCTCTTTCAAAGGCAAAATCTCAAAGTTCATACACTGCTCTTTAGAAAGACCCAGAACTGGTCAATGCCAAAGAAAGAAGTAACAACTTCCAGTGATAAGAATCAGGATATCTCAAAACCTGGGTTTATTTTACAGGTTTCTCCATCTCATTCCTGATTTTAGGAGAATATTTTGATCAAATCCAAAATAGTAACACATAAAGAAGTGCTCAAAGGGAGAGGGATAATCCCATCCTCGATGCTGCTATTGAAATACATACTTCTGCCCAGCCTAGAAGAGAGTATCTCACTGGGATTTCTACAGATGGCATGGGTGGGAAAGACAATAGGAATGAACTCCCAAATACATAAGACCAGAAATGGAAACGCAATCAACAGCAATGTGAAACCAGTCAAGACACAAAGTGCTGTTAAAAGCATAATGCAAATAAATGTCAAAAAAAAAAAGGGGGGCGGGGGGAAATCTCCTTAATCTCCCTAATACTGGAAGGAATAACAGGGATTACTTGTAACAATAGCAGGTTTTTTAAATGGTAGCATATTTCAAGTTGCCAGGATGCTTTTAATTACATTTAGAAAGTTAAAGTCTATTGCATGAACTAGACAAATTCAATCATTCATTATAACGATAAAGTTGCTGATTAACTAGTATTTTAATCCTGCAATTTTCATGTTTAAATACATTTTAACAATGTTCTTTCAATACTCAAATGCTTTCACCCTGGCAACCTCAGTACACTGGCTGATGTGGCAGTTTAAAGTATTCCAATAAGGATATTTGGGTCTCTTGAGTTTATGTTTTAAAGCTGTTCAAATACATAGCCTCATACGACAGCAGAAGAAATTAAAGCCTTGGTGTAAGACTGACCCAGACTGTCTCAAAACAAACAGCATTTTTAGGGCCACAAGGGACCACTTGTGATTCCCATTTAACTGCCTGCACAAAGCAGCCCAGATTTCACCCTAAAAATTCAGCAAGTAGAAGCTGCATTACAGCTGAACATGGGGCACAGAAACATCCTTAAATCATCCAACTCACAAGACTTAAAAGCTGGAAAGACAGTCTTAATCTCCCTTCTGTGAACAGGCAGAGCGCACAAGCCTCACCAGCACATCAGGGTGACACATTTACAGCACGGCAGGATGAATTATTAAGGGATGGTGCTGCTTCATACACATTCCCATCTTTACTACATATAATTGTAATTACAGAAATGACAGAAGGAGTCATTAAAACATTTCAGTTTTGAATATTCATTTCTATGCTGTCATCTGTTAAAAACACAATCACTAAATCCCATTTTTTGTTGTCTGTATAAAAATAATTCTAGCAATCTGCATGGGTTTTATCATTATTTACACAATAAATGTTAACTCATTTAATAATGGCTATTCCTTCAAGGAAAAGAATCCATAGTCACAGCAACTATATCCCCATTCCTGTTGTGTAACATTCACTTTTTGCTCCTTCCCCCACATTTTGGTACCATCAGATACAGGGACATCTGGATGGATGAGCCAAACAGAAAAGGTTCACGTGCCATTTATTTTATGAGCACATTAATTACAAGGAACCAGAAATAACCTCAGGTCTACAAGTGCTTTCAGAGTAAGAATTCACCCTCATATATTCCCCAGTTCTTGTCCGAACACTGGAAACCACATTTTCCAAAGCTGCTCCTATACTTGCTGCAACCACAAACTTTAGGAGAGAAGGGGCAAAATGCAAGGCTGGTCTTTATTCCTAAATGCTGCCATACTACAATCACAAAGGTAGTGCCTTGATATTGTATTAAAGTATGGAAAACAAAGTTAGTTCAACTCCCATTTAAAACCCCACATTCAAATCACCTTCAAAACTCAACTCTCACGACTTTTATTCAAAATGAGCCCTGAAACTTTGTTACTTATGCTGCCTCTCATGTCTGATGTTAACTCACCAAACATGTAAAGAACAGACAACAGACTGAACCTATGATACTGAAATTCATCAGCATTTGCAAGAGAGGCTTCTCCCAAAATCAACTGCCCAGCTTTCCTGATGTCTGTTCAACACCTCTGATGGATGATCTTTACACAAGCACTATCTGAGGCCAAATTTGACACCACAAGTCTTAAAACACAGCATAAAATACTTTGTAAAATTAGTATTGGAAGTGCACAGTTTTCTCCCATTTTCAACGCAAAAGAAAACCATTTCAATCCCCCATTAAAACACTTTTAATTAATTAATAGAAATGAACAGTTAACACAATGAAGAGGCAATATGAGATATGAAGCTTCATAGCCCACCTTTCTTCTTGACTGGCATTCTTCTTCCTACTTCTGAATCTGGTTGCAAGTACTTTATTACAGGTATTACCGATGCACTATCGGAACCCTCTGAGAGGTCAGGAGCTGCCTATCTATTGCAAACCACTTGTGCAGTTCAGTTAGGGAATGCAGCTTCAATCTTCATTTCTATCCAGACTTGCTGTTTTCTGGAACTGGACTTCCAGTGCTTCCCACAAACGAGGGGGAAAAAAAGAGGGGAAAAAAGAAGCTTTTTGATTTTTTTTTTTCAAGTGATGTTTTCAATTTCTTTAAAATATATTTGAATCTATAAAAATACAAGAGAAACTGTTCCTTGGCAATACAAAACCTTATTAGAACTCCTCTTCTGGCAGCAAAGTTTGAAAATTAAAAGGTTTTCTGTAATACAATTAAGGCACAGTCCATCTCTAGGCAGCTGTCTTAATCCTCCACCTGTAAATGCTCAAAAACATTATCTGCAGGACAAAAACGCCCAAAGAATCCAAATAAGGAGAAAGACAAAACCAATCCGAAGGGACTCTTTTAACTTCTTTCACTTCTTCAATGAATTTTGCTAGCTATGCATTAGGTGACTACAGGGCAGACTGAAAAGGTCCCTTTTTCCTCACCAAACAGCCTTCAAACATCACCCTCTTACCCAACAGAAGTCACTGGGCAGTCACTTTCATTTTTATTATCTGCAAGCCACCCAGCCTTATGGTCTTTAATGTCCCTCTGATCCTCCCATGTATTAAAAGAGAGGATTGAAAAAACGAGGAAAGCAATGCCTTGACCTGGAATTATTAAAGTGACAGTGCTGCTCACTGGGCACTTTGGCAAAGCAGATTGCTTTTATACCGGAGTCAGTTACTTCATGCCATTTCTTCCCTTGCACAGCAGCCACCTCGTGAAGAGAGGAAGAAGAAGAGTTAGGAGCAAAGCTTCACAAAAAGGTTCATTTTCAGAGATAATGATGTGTTAAAGGAAATGAAAAGCAAGCCATGAGCGCAGTCCGGTTTCCCACTCAGAAGCGCAGCTGGTTGGCTTCAATACGAGCCTCTTTCTCTCTCTCCCCCTTTTTCTGGAAAGACACAAAAAGAGAAACACAAACGGGATAGATTTTCCTCATCTAGCTCGTTAAGCATGAAAAAGGTGGACAAGCTCCAAACGCTCCCCGTGCCCGCCTGAGGAGCTGCGATGCACATGACAGGGCTCTGCTTTGCATCGTCTTCTTTAGGAGACGGGGACTGTATCAGTGAAAGGGGCGGCTCTGTTTTGCTCTTTACCATTCACAATTGGGATCTGTTCCCTCTAAGCGGGAGCTCTCCCTCCCCCCTTCGCTTTCTCCCTGGCCAAAAGGGGACTGTCTGAAGCGGGACAAGGCTGGTTTGGTGGCTGGGATGCAGATGAACCGGAGGAGCCGGGCCAGGTTGAAAGGACAATTGGACAGGCAGGAGCTGAGGGGATGGAGGTGGAGCGAAGCGAGACGCGAGAGGGGTTTAAATGGGGCCGGGCCGGGGGGCACAAAGGAGCCGGTGCGGAGGGAAGAGGGGAGCGCGGCTGAGGGGAAGGGGCCGCAGGCAGCGCGGTGCCGGCACCCGGGAGCGGGGCGGGGGTCAGCGGGTTACCCCGAGGACTCGGCCTCCCCCCATCGAACGGTCCCCGCTCCGGTACGCGGGGTCCCCGCGCCCCGGCTGCCGCTGCAGGGTCCGCGCTCAGCCGCGACCCCATGGAGGAGCCGCCGCCATCCGCCGCCCCCACCAACGCGCGCCGGACCGGACCGGGCCGGGCCGGGCCGGGCCT
>JAOEHY010028730.1:0-87708 GCA_025447955.1 Psilopsiagon aurifrons | reverse complement strand
ATAAGGAAGAAGTTCTTTACTGTAAGGGTGTTGAGGCACTGGAATGGGTTGCCCAGGGAAGTTGTGAATGCTCCATCCATGGCAGTGTTCAAGGCCAGGTTGGACAGAGCCTTGGGTGACATGGTTTAGTGTAAGGTGTCCCTGGCTCATGGCAGGGGGGTTGGAACTAGATGATCTTAAGGTCTTTTCCAACCCTAACTATTCTATGATTCTGTGATTCTAAGACCAGCAACTATTGCCCACTGCTTTTCAGAGCTCTGCAGATGCCTAGGGACATCTAGGACTGATTTAGATGTGACACATTGTGGTCTGACTGCTTCTATGGGCTGAGTCTTACATGGGATAGAGGTAGAGGCTTGTGTGCTGCAATCCCAGCCTTGAGACAGGACTGCAGCTTATACTAGAGTGAAATGGTTGTGTCATCTGTGAGTGGCAGGCCTTCCCATCAGTACCAAAGATCTTGTACCTAGCACAACTTTGACTGTTATGGAAATCCAGAATGTTTTTCTACTGAAATTCTGCCTTTGAAATCCCTTTGAAACTCATTCAGGTGGTCTGGCAGTCCACACATGACACCTTTACTCCAGCTCTTGCAGAGCTTTTCAGCTGCATCCTCTGGGTGTTATGTCCACACATTTCCTGTTTTGCTGACCCCAACAAAAACACCACCACCACCACCAACAACAACAACAAAAAAAAAAAAAAAAAAGGAAAAGAGATAACCTTACTTATTCTTTCTTTTCTTCCAGCCCAGCCTCCCATGGACCTTAGAAGTTGCTATAGGCGAGTTCTGGATAAGTTAATGACTGTTATGCTGTTGGTGGAACAAGACAGCCTTTTCTGTCTTTCCTCCCAGACTATTTTATTTGGTCCTAACTTTCAGTGGGGGCTGGTTCTCCTCCTGAAGCTCGCTCTGGGGCACTCCCTCCTTGACCGCAGCAGCCCTGCGGGCCCGGGGGCAGTCCGGCAGAGGCATACTCCCCGCATCCCGGCCACAGCTCCTGCTCCACTTCGCCCAGATACAGCCTCCCTCGCCCCGCCGCCGTCGCGTCGTGTGGGGGGAGCCTCCCGCCGCTCGCAGCCAGCCGCTCCCGCCGTGCTCCCCCTTCGCCCCCCTCGCAGCCCCGCATGCAAATCAAGCCCAGCACCAGGAAGTAAGCAGAGCGGCTGCGAGCCAACTGCCGGCGCTCGGGAGAGGTTCCTCCGCCGGCTGCCCCCCTCTGCGGCCGGCGGGGAGCAGCGCCGCGCCCCGCACGCACACCGGACCTGCCCGGCCCCGCCGAGCCCCAGCCCGGGACACCTCTTTCTCTTCGCGCGCAGGAGGTAACCGTGGAGCTCATTCGCTGCCGGCTCAACTTTCGCACCCGGGCAAGTAAGTGCCTTCACCGGGTGGTAGCACCGGGAGCGGGCAGCGGCGGCGGGAGTCAGCCCCAGCGCTCCCGGCTTTCTCCCACGGGCGTGCACTGGGAGGGAGCGGGGGGTGCCCGGCCGGGATGCCTCCGTGCCCCCGCCCCGGCACGGAGGGTACAAGGTGCTTTCCGGAGCGGCTTGCCTTCGCTTCTGCCGCCCAGAGGAGGTGCTGCTGCCGTCTGACCCTCCCGGTAGGAATGGATGGGGTTTTAAAGGGAATATGCGGCATTTGAGGAGACAAAAAAAAAAGAGAAATCGTTCTCAAAAGCGTGATTTACCTCTTGCCGCTTCTCCCGGCTTCCGAGGTGATCTTCAGGGCTCGGGTGCCTTCTGGCTGCTTGGTGCCGGAAAGCATGTAATATTAGCCGATCAAAGACTGCAACTCGGTGCCTCAGGCCAAGGCAGTAGCCTTGACTTAGGAGAAACGAGGAGGCCTCTGGGTATTCCTTCTTACACTGTTTTTTTCTAGGAGAATAATTCGTGGAGCATCTTACAAGTTTTAGCTGCTTCCTCTTGACTGTGTGTTCAAAAGTGCCTTAGCTTAAAAGAAAAAGGAGAAAATGGTCTTGTGATGTTTGATGCATGGTGTTTCTTGCTGACTGCTATTGTAACAGTACTGTATGCCTGAGGAATGGTCTTGAGGGGTTTTCATCTTCCAGTTTTAATTTAGGATCTGAAAGTCAAGCTAGGTCTCTAGCTGATGTACCGTCAGTAAAGCAGTTAAGAGTTTCTCTTGAAATTGCATCTTTCATGTGTTTGCAGGGAATGGGTTTGCAAGAGCTCATCTTGCTGCTTCACTCCCCTCCGTTGGCACTGAAGACCAAACTAACGCTTAAAAGTGGTTTAGGCAGATCATGTTACTGCTGATACACACAGGGAGCAGGAAGGTTACTTACAATACTTACTGTATTGTTTCAGCTGAAACCTCAACTTAATATCCCATCTCTTGCTTTTCATTCCCACCTTTGAAAAAAGGAAGCAGTCTGACCAATCTTACCATATTTTAGCCCCTCGTAATACAAATTAGAGATTTCGTTTTCTTATCTTGATCTTATAAAGTACTTGGGAGACTTTAGTCATTTCAGAATCTTAATGCTAGTTGCAAGTATCTGTAAAGTACGAGTGCCATGTCGGTAAGTTGTAGTAGCGCTAAAGAGTTATTAAAAAACCAACCACACAACCAAACAAACAAAAAAAGAGAAAGATATTTGTTGGGAAATTACAGAGTTATGTTGGGAATATGTAGCTCAATTTTTCAGAAGAGATAGCCAAATTGTGCTTGTCTGAATTGTTTCCAACTCAATATTGAATGTGGAGTAAGTGTTACTTACCTTTTCTGTGTTGGGACTTTGTATCTGTACAATAGTGCTGAAAGTACGGATGAGAAAAAAAATCCTATAGCTTTCTCTGAAAAAGCAGCAACAGGCTAGAAATCAAATGCTGTTATAGGGTGTTATGAAATCCTGAGCAAGGTTAAAATTAATGAACTCTGAGACCAACGGATGTCTCATTCTATGGATCCCTTCTGAAATTCGTAGCTTTTTTGCTTTCTCCAGTTCAACTTGGTGAGCTACTGACCAGGTAGAGAAGAGTGCTTGATTTAGTAACATCACCTATTCTGTGTGCTGTTGAGATGCATATTTTTTCTTAACCATAATGGTGTAGATCAGTGTAGAACTTGGTAACTTGGAGTTATTCTGCCTTTTTCTGCTTGTTTCGAGGTGTTTTTTTTGTTTAGTTGGTTGGTTGTTTTTTGTTTGTTTGTTTTATTTGAGTAAATAAGTTGAGGTTTTTTTGTTTCCTATATAAATATATAAAAGATCTAGTAAGGTTTAGGCCTTTTCTTGTAAGTTCCTTGGGCAATGGGGTTGCACAATGACTTCTGCTGACAATGCAATGAATTATGAAACTTTTGCATATGAGCCCCATTGTCTTTATGATGCTTAATATTCCTGGATTTAATGTTACCCATTCAAGAGAGTTTCCATAAATGTGAAAATGTGTGTATCTATGAAAATATAAGAATTCATAAACGCTTCAGTAACTCTTTCATAATACTTTTTACCCCCATTTTGTCTCTAATGGAAGTGAGCTATCTTCCTTGGGCCTTGGTGGCTCTTGTAAGATAAGTGGCATCACAGAACAGCAAGAGTTATGGGAAGAAATTCCTAAAACAGGCAATGAGAAAGGCCTAAGGTCCTCCTGGCTCAGCTTAGCAACAGACCTTCGATGGGGTGGCTCACAAGCCTGTCTCTTGCTGCACATCAGAGAGCAGCATTTGGCCTCTGCAGCTGTTCAGAGAAGTTGAAGAACTGCAGTATTTAATCCAAGATGTGATTCCATTTCTGTCACAAAAATGTACTATGCATGATAATTGGAATCTTCATGGGCATCTTCAAGGTTTTTGAATGGAGAGGTACTGATTGTGAATCAATTTTCATTTTTCGCAGAGGGCTGGGTGGTGAGGTCTTTCCTCCTTTCCATTATATGCATATGTGAGTGACTACTTCTTGTGTCCAGGGAGCTGTAGAGCCATGTTTACTCTCAGGGTTCAGGGAGCCCTTTGGAAAACTGAATGAACACAAAAACCAAGCAGATGAGGAGTAACTGATTAAATGAAGGCATGGGGTGGGCATAAGTTGTAGACTAGGTTTCCCAGTGCTCTGATCTTAGCATGGCTGTACAGAGTTGGATTTCTACAGCACCAGTGATGCCTGGAGGAGCTGTCACACAATAATGCAAGGAATGGAAGGAAGAACCAGTGCCCTGCTGAGAATTAGGATTTTTCTCCTGCTGTACTCTTACTTCCTATTTCTCCCATTTATTTGTGTCCCCTCTTTCATGAGAGTGTAGGAGTGCTAGAGATGGTATGGAGAGAAAGGCTTCCAGACTTGATGAGACATGCTGCAGGAAACAGTGCGAACAAAATTGTAAAGTTACATTCATACGGCGACAGTCTTCAATGAAGCATACAAGGAGAAGGGGGCAGACATACTGTAAACAGTACTGGTGTATTCTCAAAGAAATCGACTTCTACTAATAAATACAATGTAACTGTCCTTAGTGTGACTGTTCCTAGTTTAAACTTAATTGTCCTTTAGGGAAGGATGGAAAGGTCTGTGCTTTCATATTTATTTTTGCCCGATTCAAATACATTTCCTGTTGACATTGTCATTAAATGCTGTAATTTCCGAGGCTGAATCACTCATGGTCGTGTTCAGCATCTTCCTGAAAATGTGGGTTCACAGAATAAAATGCAAAGGCAGAATTCACCTTGTGCTGGAAGCATTTCCTCCAGATATAAAGTCACTTGTATTTGTAATGTGCCCTAAGGAACTACCCATAGAGGCAAATAGATCAGTTATTTTTGTCAGCTGAACCTCAGAAGAGAGATGGCATTTGGACAGTAACAAGTCTGGGGAGAGAAGGAGGAAGCCAGGAAAAGGGGAAGGGGGAAAATTGGTAGATCTCATTTCTCTGGAGGAAAAAGGATAGATTAGCACCATTCAGGCCAGTATTTGCCATCCCTTACGTCAGCATCGTCTATCTTTTTCAAACTCCTGGCATCTTAAGTATCTACAATTGGTTCCTGTGTTTGCGCAGCATACTCTCTTACTTCTTAAGTTCAAAGGACTCAAATGCTAAACAATCTGAACAATGCATCCTTCTTCCTCTATGGTCT
This sequence comes from Psilopsiagon aurifrons, assembly GCA_025447955.1. NCBI lineage: Eukaryota > Metazoa > Chordata > Aves > Psittaciformes > Psittacidae > Psilopsiagon > Psilopsiagon aurifrons. Next base: position 82,616 of record JAOEHY010028730.1, on the reverse strand, counting down.
CTGCTGTGTGTAGCACGAGGCTACTTCTTCCTGTCTAAACTGTGGTTGATATGTTGTAGAATTTGCTACTTCAGTTTTCAAATGCTTGCTTTTTTCTGTGCACATTCTTGTGGCCAAACTATTTCTTGAAAGTGCCTGTGATAACAAGTTTTGTGATCTTAAATTGGAAAATGTGATATCTTACCACAGGGGTTGAAGTATGGGATGCGGCTGTACTTCTGGAATGGTGTTTTCTGTAGCTTTCTCTATTTTAGAGGGCTACTGGGATTCTGGACATGATAAAGTTTGGAGGGAATGGACTCCTCTGAGATACGTTCTTAACTACTCCTTTGTTGGTTTAGCAGAAAGCCATTTCAGGAAGTTCATCAACAAAAACATAGTCTATTAAGTGGGTTTTCTGATGTAACATCTGTAACATATTGCTTTGCCTTTCATGTTTCCTTCATTAGTTTGTACAGATGCATGTATGCAGACCTTTTTGATCATTTTTTTAATGAAATCTTATTCAAGCTTGTTCTCGGGCATAAACTGAAACAATATGGTGTTAGAGGAGTTAGCGCAGTGTATTTGGCTGCTAAGCGGGTTTGTTCTTTCCATTTATGACTGTACTAGGAACTTGGAGCAAAATTAGTATTAAAAGGTAAAGAGTATGCTTAAGTGAATTTCTACCCAATGAAAATCTATTTATTAATCAGTTGGTTTGAACTAGACTAAGTTTTACACTATTCTGACAAAGAAATATTTCCTGGTAGTATCAACTGAGTAAGAAAAGATCTGGATAATAGTGCATCTAGTGTATTTATTGAGATTGCCTGCTTGAGTATCCCTTGCCAGCAACATGAAGTTACAGATATTAGATCCAGTGGACAGAAAATGGTTTTCTCTAGGGCAATCTTATCTTTACGGTGTATCTCGATGGGATCTCTAAAACCCTTCAGTAAGTGCCTTGGGGTGGCTGTGGTTCAGGTGTGAATGGATGAGAGCTGGAACACAGGATTAAACGATCCCCAGAGCTGGTGTCAGTGCCACTGAGGAAATGAAAGTTTTCGGTTGACACACAGGAAGGGGATGGGCAGGAGAAAGAGGAAATCCTATGTTGGATATCCTGGGTTCAACTTGTTCAAAATATATTGCGAAGTTCATTTGAATGTGCCATTATGGTGTAGCAGAACATGTAAATGGTTTTCAAAGTACACTTTTGTAATTACAGACCTATTGTTGCAAAAGATTTGCTAAACTATGCAAAGGCTAGAGGAAAGCATTGCAGCAAGTGAGGGGTGTGGGAAAAGCTGCCTTTTAAGCAACTCTCCAGCTGTATTGCTGGTGTGGCACTTTGTCTTCCTTTTTCTATATTGCGAGGTCTTTGCTCCGTCACTGATTTCCAGCTGTGTCTGCACTGCCTGTGAGAGATGACAGCAGCTGTCCTGGCACCAGTGGAGAAGCAGCAGGGCATGTTGAGGTGAATGCTAAGCCCATTTCTCTTGGTATGTAGATGGTTTCTGCTAGGCAGGCTGTGGACAGCAGTACTACTGGTAGGCCTGACCAGGAGAGCTTGTCTCTTTTGAAAATCTTACACTAAATTTCCTTGGTAACAGTTCCCATCTTTCTGCCCATGATGCTTGCCAGTGTGTCTGAGTCTGAGAGCCATACTGCTTCAAATGTCTTTATTAGTAATAATGTTCCTGTTGTTTGTGGCTGTTTCTTCCCAATTTTCAGGAAAAAGCCATGTTTCAGTCTTTATCCTGCTGTAGCAATGCACCCTACGGCTGCTTCCTTCCCCAGCATTATTATGTCATTTCTTTCTCTCCAGCTTCATCCTCAGGACTGTCAGTGGTATAAGCTGTTTATTTCATCTCTGGACCTAGAAGTCTGTGCAGCAATGGTTCTTTTTCCCCTTTCAGAAAAATAAGCCTCAGCACCTTTCATAACCTACAATTTGCAATCTCCTTGTGCTAACTTATCAGGGAATATGCACCTAGAAATATGTACTCCCAGCCTCTTGAAGAGGTGTGAAGTCCAATGGAGTGCCAGCCCTGGCAGTACTGACACGGTATTCACAGTGTTTTAAGAAGCCTATGCCTCCTTAAAGGGCGTTTTGTACTTTTATAGATGGCCAGCAAGACTCTTCTACCTAGATTATGTATTATATGTAGGTACAACCACTGTTTCCCACATCTTATTTTAAATGGTGACCTCAACCTGACTTGAAGCAGGTTAGTTTCTCTCTTGAAAATGGTCAGTGTGGTTTGTCTGCTACCCCTTTGCCTGCCATTCTGCAATGTTGCTTCAACCTTCTCTGGTCAAGTTTCATTTCTGTTGTATGTGGGAGATCTTCCTGTGCTTTGTAGTGGCACATGTAAAAGGCTTTCAAACCAGCATTGACTCTCCTTGTAAATACACCTGGTTCAGTGAAGCAGGATATGGATTTATCAGCATGTATGCTGGCCTGTGAAGAAGAAACCAAGGCTTGGTACCGTGGAGGTGCGGAGCTAAGGCAACAGATCTTATTCCAGGGCTTCAATGCTGTGCTCATCAGCACTGACATGCCCCATATGCTCTGTCCCCACAGAAAGTGAAACTTAAGAAATTTAGGTTTCAGAAGGCAGTGCAAGTTTTGAAGAACCAACTTGAGCAGAGCCAGCACTGGCAGAAAAGAGATTTGGCTGGTGAAGTGAGCAAGTGAGAGAAAGGTGCTTCAGGTGAGATGTTTCTGCTCTTGATGGGGCACTTGAGCAGGGCTGAGGACTTTGGATACCAGTGTCAGAAAATGCAAAATTCAGCATTTGAATAGCTTATTTGAATTCGAGGTCAGAACAGTATTCTGTTCCGTAACGTATTTGAGTATGTACAGTGTCAGTCTTTTCTTGCTGGGTTTAGATGGGTAAAAAGTCCTTTCCCTTGCTCTTGCAATAAAAGCACAAATATCAATATGCTTGGCATGTTATGATGAAGAAAAGTAATTTCTCCTTTGAGCAGAGAATGCAGTTTCAGTGATGTAGCTATATATTTTGTTACATGTTCTGCATCTTATGCTGATTGAGAAAATGTGCTTTCCTAGGGACCCTAATTGTCTCTACCCCATTACTTATCATCCTTTACGTTCTTATTTGATTGTTTTTTTTCTCCTTTCATCTCTCTGCTTCTGTAAACTTCCCTCTTCATTCGTTTCTCATCATCAACCCGATTTCTGAATTAGCAGGGATTTCAGCTTCCTCTCCTATACCTTTTCTTGTATGGCTTTCATATGGTCCTGAGAACTTGATTGCATGCCCAAAAATGAAGCAGTCTTGCGGATTTTTAAAACATCTTCTTTGCACAATGCTGAATTTTGTGGAATTCAATTGTAAGTTCATTGTGGACTCATTGCAATTCTCCTGAAACAAACTTAAGTAAACATTGTGAACACTCATTTATTCTTAGTTCTTGCTTGGGAAGTTAGCTGCGTAAGCCTTGAGTGCCAAAGTCACATATAAACAGTGGGGCTTCAGCACAGTTTAAGAAGTTTTGGTTAGGTATAGTGTAATCACATGGCCTGACTATGAGCTAGAGGTTTGATATTTGAAGTTACAAAGGTTATAAACTTTAATGAGCTCCCAGTATGATTTTAGTAATCATGTTATGAAATTCTTGCAGTTTGCAGTATGAATGTTAAAATATTCTCGTCATGAACCTCCAGCTTACTGTGAGTCTAAATCTGCAAAAATTATCAAGCATGGTGCCCTACTCTTTGAGGTCAGTGTCCTGTGTCATGAGTAGAAAGTCCTGATATGAGTCTCTCGAAGCCTGTAGAGCTCCTGAAAGTTGTGTGCAGTCACTTACAAGATCATAACCTAGTTCAGTGGAACTGGCTGTGGTTGTAATTGCTAGTCTTCACCTGCTATCAGTTGCAAGGCTTTTGACCATTAAGTAGGACTAGAAATAACAGCAAGTACTAAATAATGTGCAATCCAATTATGATACATTGTGAATACGGTAATGTTGGCTGTTTTTAGAAACACAAAACAAGAGATGCCAAGGCAAAGTCAAAATAGTAGCAGTGGTCCAAGTATTAATCAATTTCTGAAAATGAAATAAATTAACGTATTGAGCAAATGCAACAAGACAGTCCTCTACTGAGAACTTCTGTTTACTGTAGAATGACTTCTCTCAAATAAAAAGAACTTCAATCAAGTTAATATTCTTTTGTAGCTGCTGTTCTGGTGACTTGGGGAACTCTGTGTTCATCCTTGCCCTTGAAAAAGATCATCTGCAAAGACACACGTTTAAAATGCAGGGTTTCTAGTTCTCCCTTACAGCATTTAAAGCAGGAACAATCAAGTGAACCATCACACCCCCAGAGAGGGTTCATGACCCTCTCTGAAAAGAGAATTTCCAGATTTCCACTACTGCTCCTCTCTAAAAATAGAACGTAAAATAGTTTTAATTTTGATTAACTGTAGAGAAACTTCTTATTCGTGTGTGAAACAAATGTGAAAAGCATGCTTAGAAACTGGGGTGTTAATTCTTACTCCGTGTTCATTCAGTGATGAATTTCCTTTTGCACTCTTATTGTCACCACAGTTTAAGCATGTAGTTGCACAAGACTATAGTTAAAGGGTATTTCTGGTTTTACATGTCAGGCTTTCAGACCTGAATCAGTAGCAATTTGCAGTCCTTCAGGATATGTTAGGTAGGTTTATACAGTGTACTTGTATCAATTAAAAAAACCCTAATCTTAAGGATTTAAACTAAAACCCTCCAAAACTTGCTCTTGATACAGCTCTTTTAGTTCTATTTATCATATTTGCAGCAAACTGTTGCTTCAGGAAGTACCTTTTGGTGCCCTCACATGTACCCCAAATTGCAGCTGTTGCTGTGAACAGTTTATTAAGCTGGGCGAGGAATTACCTGGAAGCTGAAAGCTGCAGAATCTGCAGAAGCTGGAGTACAATCTTACACCCTTGAAATTAAGGCTCTGCTACTTATATTGGTGAGAGCAAGGTGGTTCCTCACAGGAATACTTGCACACTTAGTGCTGAGTGTTCTTCTTGTATCCCTGTAAAGATTACTTATCACAGAACTTCATTTCTGCTAATGTAATTTACTGGCAATGGATTCAGCACTCTCTGATTTTTTTCTTTTGAGAACTCTTGCAACTTCCTCTTGCAACTTAAGTAAGCTTGTCCAAGGTTTGCAAACTTCCAGGAGGAACTAAGCTCTGAGTAAATGTTAGCCTACTCAGCATGATTGATTTAACCCCAAATTTTCATCTGAGCTTAGATTCACTCTCAAATCCATATTGCATACTCCAGTACAGTAGCCTGTAAGGTAATGAAACATAAAATAGTCTGCTGAAGAAGTAACTATTTTTTCTGCAACTGAATTAAATGTTGGTATTTGAAGAGGATGGAAAAAAAAAATCTAGTTTGCTTTTGTGAAATTCAGTGGTTTAGACAGGTGCCCAAGGCATACCATGATGTTATTATAACAAGAATACTATGTGTAAATTGCAAGCTTGGTCATGAGTATGTGTCAGCATTTAAATGTGAGGTTATGGAAGAGGAAGAAGCCCTCTGACCAATGGAACTGGATGGTAAATGTAGTGTGTAAGGTTTAGAATCATTATTTATTCCATGGGCATATGGTTAGCTGAATTTGAGGGAACCAAAGCTAATAATGTACTAATGATCTGTGTCCTCTTTTCCCGTTTTATTGAGCACAATGAAAACAGAAGATAAACCTAAAGGAGAAATGGCATACTTTCTATGAGATCACCCCTGAAGCCTTCATCAGGGCTTGCTGGCTGTGAGTTTTCTGTTCTCTATGTTCTCATGGGCATGTTTTTATACTTTCATGATCTTTGAGTGGGTTTTAATTGCAGGCCCATCTCAAAGCAAGAGATCACATCCGCAAAAGACTATTGCCAGCAACATCTTTAAGTAGCTGAAGATGTTAATAAATAACCATCTACCCTTAGCCATAGTAGCTATTAATGACTCTTCCTAACAAATGTTCTGTAAATACATTCATCTGGGCATGTGGAGGTTGAGCATTAGTCTGCATTGAACGAGATGAAGGTTTCAAGTATCAGCTGTTACCCTGCAAGGAGGCCTTCCTATGTGCCTTTCTGGAGTGGGTGGACAGAGTGATAAATTTCAGTTGACGACCTAGTTGGGGTATAGTCTGAGGATGATATTAAAAAGACACATTAGTTTTCCCCAAACTCACTGAACGTTAACAACCCACTCATTTTATGCCACGTTGTCTTCTGGGGCTCAATGATGCAGGGAGAAGGTAGCTCTCATTTCTCTTTCATGTATCACATAGTAAATGCAGTCATTGGGAACTGCACACTAGCTCATGCAGGGTCACTTTTTACTTAGTGTAATTTGTTTGAGTGGCTGTGCCTTTGGTTTCAAGTACATTGATGGGTAGGTTGAAATCAACACCTATGTAATACCGCCATGTGTATGAACTAGGCTGTTAGGACTGATATAGAAGTCCTTGTTGCGTGCTTCTGATTTACATCTTGTTTTGGAAGGCAAAGTGTGTGTATGCGTGAAGAAGGAGAGAGTGAGGAGCTAGGTAAGTACTGCTGGGAGTGAAGGAGGTTGGGTCCCACATCCGTGCTCTCCAAAGAAACAGTATGAAGCTTGTCCTGCCCTTCCATTGCACCTCTTTTTATGAGGATAGTGTCATATGGGCTACCCCTGGACCTCACTCCAACACCTTGTCATTCTTATGGAGAGTTTCTAATTTTCCTATGCCGCACTGATTGCCCTAGTAATTAAAAAGGGAGGGGAGAAAGATCCTTATACTACTGGTAGACATGGACATCTATAAAGCTCAGGGCAAAACTAGACTACTGAAACTCAGCATACTGCCATTATTGGCCAAAGTCATCAATTTAAAGCTGAAAAAATGGTGTGTGAGTCATAGATACCCTCAGCTTGGAGCGTAGATATAGTCCTTAGGATTTTCTAGCTGGAGTGAGACACTTCCTAATACTTAGGAAAAACGTTGATTCTCTTCAGTGTAGTGGTTTGTCCAAATTTCCCCTGGAAATGGGGATTTGGTTATATGGAGCTGCTGTTTGTCATTACTGAGGTTTTTTACCAGTGCAGAAAATGACGTTTTTACTTACAGTTTGCATAACACTTCTAAATCTATAAAGTTATTTGGAAACCTTCCCTTTAAGTTAGTTAACATGTTGGTACATGTTCTTTCTGATCCATTTCATATGATCCTTTTGAAGAATTTGAGAGAAGCATTTATTCTGTTATATCAAATTAAGATATTATTTGACCTTTTCCCCTACCTTCAAAAGATATAGTGGAGTGGAAAAAAGTTGAGGAAATGGAAGATGTGGTTGCCTAAGGGCCAGCAAAATAAATTAATTTAGTGTTGATATTGATTCAAAATTCTGGAGGATGCAGTTGTGGCAAATGATTGTAATGAAATGAAGTGAGTGTTACAAGGTCAGAAAACAGATGTTTGCTTAATGTAAGACATGGTTTAAAATTAGTGCCAAAAATACTCTACATGAATCTGGAATGCTGTCACAATATATCAAGTCTACTATGCAGTGTTAACAAAATTACAATATTGTGTGGATTAACTTTCTTGTATTTTGGTATTTTTCTTCAATTGAATAAACAGGGATTAGTAGTTTGTTTCAATTATATTCTGCTTCATTTCAGTGTAATGTTTTGTTTCAGGATTTTATTTTCATCCCTTTGCAGGCATTATAACATTATTTTATTACCACAATGACATTTGTCATTTTCAGTGTTTCTTTTCTATTTTTTAACTTTTTTTTTTCACTACTGCCCAAATTCCTGCTGGAAACAAAGCTTTTACAGTTGCAGTGGATTTACAGAAAAATAAAAGATGCTTCTTTCTTGGTCAAGGCCTCCCACCCCTCTTAGAGCAACCTTTCATGCCATCAGCTATGATGATATGAATTACATGTGTTAGGTTATCATATATGAGTTCCAACAAAGTGTGTGGATCACTTAGCTGAGCACTGAATAAACTTATCCTCTCCCCACAGACTTAAAAGCAAAGCAGGCAAAGGTTGGGCTGTGGATTACAATAATTTGAATACAGAAAACTGTTTACCTGAACTGATACACTTAGTTTTACCAAAGCACTCCTCTTTTAGAAGTTGCAGAGGGAAGTACATAAGCCTCAAATCTCACCTGATTTCTGCATAGCTCTGTTGGACCACTTCATACTTGGAAGTCTGAGATGTGGTAACTTAAGTCACTTATTTTCCATTTAGTATATAAATGTGTTAATTGACATTGGTTATTGCACAGCTAAAATGCTGGGTCTAGTAAGTAGAAAAACAATGGGGGTGGTATAGGAAAAAGTGTTTTCCTTGTATGATGCAATTATGCTGTTCAGAATGGGTTTGCCTTTCCCAGAAACACATCAATAAGGCATCAATATAGCAACTATAGGTGTTTTTTTCTGAGCAGAAGCCTCCTTTTCTTATGCCAGGTCTTGGGAGGTTTTTGCTGTATGGTGTATTACATGGTCCACTTCCACTATAGTCAGATGGCAGCACACTTTTTTCCCTGTTCTAACCTAAATTTTAATTAAAAAAAAATATATACATTAGGAATTGGACTTGAGTTATGAATGTTGCAGAGTCGGACCTGTGATTTCAATATGCAGGCCAATGCGGGAAAGGAAAACAGGGTACCAAAGGATGGAAGAATGAGTGTCAAGAGTGTCAGTGAGAACAGTGGTCAGCTTGGTAATGAGTTCTAGAAAGGTATCTGCCAATCCAGATTGGTTTAGTTGGATGGAGATATTGGTGTGCTGACATTGGGAAACTGGGCTCTGAAGAGGAGGAGCAGAAATACTGGTGCAGGGCTTAAAACTGAATGTTGCAAAGGAAGTAGGAATGTGAAGGATAACCGTTGCAGGATGCCAGTGCTGGAGAACATGAAGGTGATAGGGTGAAATTTTCTGTAACTGATACAGGAAAACATTAAAAAATAACCTGAGATGGCATGGACAAAGTAGAATTTGTCTTGGTCACAATTGCTAAGGAAGGAGTTGTGAAAGAAGCTGAACAGGGTAGTGGTGACTGTCTGCTGCACTTCCCCAAACTCTTGGCAAGAGCTCTGTCTGTTGCCTAATGCTACATATGGTTACATTGAGACTTTTTCTTTAGTAGTTTCATTTGCAATTAAAAAATAGGAGTCCCTCTGTGATATTAGGAGGCATTAGAAACACAGGTGGCTGAGACTAGCATGCAGAAAGGGTGGTCTGGCTAAATAATGGGAAGAAATTTAATACTGGGGCGTAATGTCACGCCACTGGAGATACGAAAATCTTCTGTGAGAACAGGTTGCCGTTATGAGAATGAGACAAACTTTAATGTCTTAGCAGATCATAAGATGATTATAAAAGACTAGTGTGATGGAAGTGTGAAAATGATAAATGAATTTCTGGAATTTACTGGGCAACATATTTCTGTAGATGGAAGGAATGTGAATATTATTTGCTGCAAGGCATTGCTCAAAGTCATCTTGGAACACCTGACCAACTCCATCCTCCTGTTCTTAAGAGGGATGAGTTCAAGCTGAAACAGATGTGAAGGCATCCTAGGATAACCAGTGAAAATGAAAAGGCCTGAGATGGCTTCGGCTTTAAAGCCTAGAAAAGAGGCTGAAAGAGATGTGGCCTCTTCCTAATTCCCTGTGAGGATGAAGGGCTAAATGCCATTATTGGCCTCCAAAAGTGCTTAAGACTCAGAATTATTAAGACAGCTTCTAAAACAAGTGAAGTTCTGAAACCCTTCAGCAATAGTATTTTGTTCTACTCCCTCAGCCACCCATTAAGCTCTCTAGAAATGGAGGATGGCAAGCTTCATTCTCAGCTTATATGGTGCTAACTTGCTGGTTAGAACAGGTCTTCCTTTCCCAGAAAGTACTTTTTAGTCCTGTGCTCTAATCGGGGGTGATAAACCACACAGATTTGTTATCTTGCTGTGATACAAGTGCACACTTAGACAATATGAGGGTTTGACTTAAATAAGTTTGAGACATCACTGACAGTGTTCAAGGCCAGGCTGGATGGGGATCTGAGCAACCTGGTCTAGTGGAAGATGCCCCTGCTAATGGCAGGGGGTTGGAACTAGATCTTTAAGGTCCAAACCATACTATGATTCCATAATCTATGAAATCTCACAGTAACATGTTTGTTGCGTACTTTTCCACTATAGCAGTATTTGAATTTTGATTGTCACATTGGGGATTCACTTGTTTCTCTTCTTTGCCTGTTCTTGCAGATATGTATGCCAAAATATTACTTTAGCTTTATCTCACCTTTTCACCAAAAAAAGAATGAAGCAGTTAAAGAATTGCCCAAATTTTCTTCTTTTTAAAAAAATTCTGTCAACTGGACTACTGCTTCTCATATCACAGGAACAGAAGGAGTCTGCACTGGGCAGGTCTGTCATGATTAAACACTGAGTAGATTTAGGCTATCCATGCTCCTTTTTATAAGCATTGCAGGTAGCACATGGTGATTTGTGACCCTGTGTGTGTGTATATATATGCACATGTAAATGTGTATCATGAAAGGGATAAATTCAGTTTGGGAGATATAGAGATGCTGCTATTCAGACCACAGAAATAACATAAATTTTAAAAGAGATTGAGATACATGAGGCTAGCAATGTCTGAGACATAGATAACTGTTTCAGCAGAAAGGCAGGGGAGGAACAAACTGCTTAAGTTCCCCTAGTTGGTCTCCAATGCAAAAACAAGATTAGGAAGTGAAACAAGCCCAAGATGAAAGCTGACCCAGGACTTCTGTGTTTGCAAGGGTCTAGTTTGATGAAAGATGCCAGGCAGTCAAGACTGAGAGTAAAATTTAAATGTGTGTGCAAATATAATATTATATATAATGTATTACGTATATTATTAAATATATATACATACATATTTCAGAACAAGGCTGAACAAACCCAAACCTGATCATTTTTGAGACAGGCAAAGAATAGGAATTCTCAGTTGCTCTCCATTTCAATTCTTTCACATTACTCCCAACGACAGATCATTCATTTTTGTTATCCTTATTCTGACTGCGAGCTAGTAGCACATCTTCACTGGTACAAATAAGTATAAAGCAGTACTGATGAGGCTTTGCTGACCTCTACTTCCTCAAATTAAACTCCTCCTCTGTGTCCCTTGGAGATTGCTTTGCCATTCTGCCCCATGTGATGGTAGATCAGAAGTGAACCCAAATTTCCTAGGCCCCTCAAAGATGGTTCTCCTCAAAGTCACAGTAACAAAGATATGGAACATCACTGCAACACTCAGGTACCACAGATGATGTGGGAACAGATTAGCATGAAGTGGAAGTCAGAAGTAAAGGTTAAGATAAATTAATGCCTTAAATTTAAGATTTTTCCCTTTTGATTTTTTGGGTTGGTTTTTTGTTTGTTTGTTTTATTTTGTTTTTTTGTTTTTTTGTTTTTTTTTTTTTCATGGAATGGGAAAGTTGAGCAGTTGATTGAAGTGATGTAGAATGTTGGATGGGCTACTGTCCTGGGTTCGGCTTTGTGTATTTGAGCAGAGGGGGCTTATGATTCTTCCTCCCAAGCAGTTTAGGTCAAAGTTGATCAATCTGAGTGGGTTTTTTTTTGACACACTTCTGCCTTGACCTTGGGGAAAATGCAGGGAAGTCTCACATTCTCATTCTTTCAGGAGATCTGATGGAAGGCATCGCTGTTACTTCTGGTTTTATAACTTGTGAAGTAGCAGCAAACCAGTTGGCTTTAAAAGCCAGAACGAGACATCTAAAACAGAGGAGGGAAAAAGATATTACTTTCAATTTTTGAAAAAGGTGTTTAAAAATAGACTTCACACCTCCTGTGTCTAAGCTGCTTTAATGCAAAAGCTTAAATAAAGACCTATGTTTAAGACTCAGAATTATTTGGGCCTTTATTTTTATTTTCTTTATACTTCTTAATGCACTGTCTCTTATTCATACTGCTAAGGAACATCTTTTTATATATATATACACAGATAGAAATTTTGCGGCTTAAATGAAGAGTTTACTGCCCTGAAATTGGATACAAGTTTATTTCATTTATGTACCTGTTAAAATACATATGCATGTATTTGTTAAAGCATAAGCCATTGACAGAATTTGTGTTTATGTACAGTTACTGGCCTTTTGAACAGTAGATATTTGTTTGATAAAAGAGAGCTGTTTGTCTACTCAATGTTGTAGTTCTGATTCTTTTGAAAGTTACTTTATTGTTGGAAAAGCCATGGTATCATCTATTTTAGATACTGTTTTTAAGTTTGCATTTTTTGTGCAAAGATTAAAATGAAGCCACTCTTAAGCTCTTGAAAAATCTGTGTGGATTTGAGGATCATTTTCGTAAAGACATGACTTCGATCAAGAAAAGCCCAGACATATCAGGTGAACTTTTAGGAAATGTTTTCTAATGAGCACCATAAATATTGTATGTAACAGAATTGAAAAGAAGAGAATAGTTGTGACCATGACCAATATGAAAAATGAGATTGGCTTTGTAGATGATGCGAAGCATAAGCACTGGGAGGAAATGAAACCTCAAATGCTGCTGATGGTGGATGGACAGGTGACGGTCAAACAAATCTTGATGGCTTGCCATAGGAAGTATTGTGACTTTAGACACATCACTCTGCTGGTAATGTAGCAAAAGGCAGATAAAGCAATAGTCGTTTGGGGATACACAACAGCTTTTAACCCTGGAAAAATGATACAGTGGTTTCTGACCCCCACTCCCCTAATCCATTTTGGTATTAGAACCTAAGTGCTGCTGTAGCAAAAGGAAATAGGGGATTCAGAGGGAAAAATCAAGACAAATGCCTATGTGGGATCAAAACTGGTGACTGGGACAACCTGCTACAAAGGCTCAGTGTGATGACTCTTATGGGTACTCCTGTGGCTTTTCAAAGGGTGCCTGAACTTAGACTTTTGTCACCATGGTGCCGATGGTAACCCAAGTAGCTGTCTTTACCTATTAGCCATGGAATACAGTATGCTCTTTGTTAAAAGAGAAGCTTTTACTTTTAGGATATCCATTTATGAAAGTTAACAGCTATGTTTTATAATTTCTTTTAATTAAGTGTTTTTCTTTCAAGTTTAGAGATATGGGCAGGACCGTGAACGATAAATAGTCTCCTGTATTGCAAAACTGTTGGAATGGGAAACATCGGAGTAGGGACTGACAGCATTCCCTCTGGTGTCTAGATTATTCTTATCTCTGATGAACAATAACATAGTTTCATTTGTAACTATGCTCTCTTCTCTGGATTTCTCTTTGCCTACCATCTTCTCTTTATATCATCACAAAATGCTTCCTTGGTGCTCCTTGTGCTAAGGCAACAGAGCTCTGTGCAAATAAACGTCTTACACAAAGTTAAGTATTTTATTTATGCATGGATGAACTTCCCCCTTAGGATTTTCCTTACAACTACTGTATAAACTAAGAAAGATGTGCACAGCATACACATTTTATAATTCAAGGCTTCTTTATTCGTATAGGTAGTTTGCTAGGGTCAAATGTGTGCAAAGATAACTTTGGTAATGATAGGGCATTTGGTATTCCAAAATCCATTATAATGTGTTGATTGAAACTCTCCTCTCAGTGCCTGCTGTTTATACTCGCCCTATGAATTTTACTTGGATACCAGTCTCGAAACCCTGGGAAAAACCCGGATCAGGTTTCAGTAAAAATGTGTAATACTGTGCTGGAAACGAATGTATCTGGCATTGCAGATGGACTGAGCAGTCACTGAGCAGAAATCTTTTGAAACCAGGACAGTTACGTTTGCTTTGGGCATTGATCTGATCTTAGGGAGTTTTAAGTGTGCAGTCCAGAACCCAGTGCACACAGCTCTACAGAAGGGTAGCATGTACAGAAATGTAAGGTCTTGTGCCCTTTGAAGAGCTCACTAGTCTTTCATTTCACCATACCAAAAGATCATGGCTCATTGATCCAGTTTCTACTGCTTAAAAACTATTCTTCAACTTTTTTATGCTTTGTCTCCATTGTCTGCCTATATTGAAAAAACATAAGGTCAGAAAAATATTAAATTATGTATAATGTACTTAACTATATTAATAGTTATTAATTGATATATATTAAGCACTAAAACTTTGTTTCATGTTCTTACATATTTTCCATGTTTCTTTTGCAAGATTTGAGAGGCTTGTTTTATGAAGAATCAAAAAGTCTCAGGATGTGTCTGCATTAGCATTTTAGTTAGATTGGGATCCCTAATCTCCCCGAAGGAGTTGCCCCTACTTGCTAGGCTGCAGTTTGTGTTGTGAAACAGAGTTGGAGTGCAAAACCAGGACTATTTTAGGAAGGTGCAATGTGGTGCTTACCTTCAAGTGAACTCTTGCTATGGTCTTGCTCTTACAGTGCAGTCCTTGGGGCTACACTGGAGTGAAGGGGACAATAACCCCTCTTCAAGCAGGTACGGGCTTCTGCTGCAACTTGGGGCTATTTGCTAATGTAGACCTTCCCATAAAGACCATTGGCTTTCATTTCCATGAGGAAAAAAACCATAAAACAGTGTTTCATGATGAGGCTCATGATCTTCTCTTTCTTTGGTGCCGTCACATATGTTATCTCACATACGGTATTCACGTGATTTCATGCAATGTCAAGTAGAGTTCTGTGGGATTACAGAGCACCTGCACATAGGTATTACTGATCTGTTGTTGCTACTGTCATGAACAAATGCTAACCTTGAGCTACCAGCATGGCTTCACGCAGGCTTAAGTTAGAGCTGTTCATGTGCTTTAAACTGCAGAAAAAAATCTGAGTAAAAATGCTTTTCTCTGAGTTTACACTGACACTGGGCAAGCTGCAGTCCCTAAAGGTATCTTCAGCCTTTCTTACAGCAATAGGAGAAGGGGGTTTTGGCTGACAATTTAGATCAAATTACCTATGCCCTCTACCTTAGCTGTTTGTTCTGTAAAAGCAGAACTATTCAAGAGCAAAAAGGTTAACACTTAGGTGGCTAAATAGCCCATCTTGCAGATACAGCAGGTAATTAAACACTGGGCTTCCTGATGTCTAGGGTGAGTGTGCATATACAAGTCTGCCTGTGGGTGTACAGAAATTTCCTGTGAAATATTAACTACAGAAGTGTCATCTGTATATCTACAATTACAAATAAATAAAATCATTAAAACAAAAAAGTCCTTTTCAATGTTTCAAAGCAACAATGTAGAGTTACAGCTCTACATGTAACCCATGAAGAGCTGAGAATTTGGAAAAGCCTCCCCCTGGCTGTTTTCACAAACTGTAAGATGTTTGTGAAAGTCCTTTGCTTGTAAGGGAAGATTCTGGCTGAAGGTGCCCCCCCCCAGTGCCTTCAAATGAGTGTGAAATGCTAGCACACAAGAAGAGCAAACTTTATTCTCTGCCTCTGTGGGATGAGAGTGTCTGGTCAGTGCCTATTGATTTTCTGTACAATTTATTTTATTTTTATTTCAAGAGAAGGCAAGAAGGGGAGCAATGAGTTCTCATGCTGCTTTTAAACTGGTATCACAGTTCACTGCATCACTGCTGAAATCTTATGAACGCCCAAGATTTGATGGCAATAGGTGACAGACAATTTGCAGAAACAGTAGGAGAGGAGGTACCCTTCTCTCATGTCAGACGACACTCAGCCTGACAACAGGACAGTGCATCTATCATTATGTGGTGCTTCCTCAAGGGCAGGATGGGAGATTAAATGAAGGTGACATGAGAAGTTGAGACCTGCCACGTGGGAGTGCTCGTGGCCTTGGTTTATTGTTATAGTCAGTTGGGATTCTGATTATTAATGGTATTGTCACAAAACTATGAGTCTTACTATGAACCCAGGGCAATCTGGCTAGTTTTCCTATCTGCAGGGGTAGGGTGCATAAGTCATTGTCCAACTGAACCAGTTGTATCTGCCCATGGAAACCTCTACTACTTCAGCTGTTTACAATGATAACCTTATCTGTCCTTGAGATGATGGTAAAAGTAAGATGTAGTGTAGGGTGTCACAATCTGTTTTAGCTTCTCCAACTGCATTTTAGTCAGTGCTGGTTTACTTGAGCTGTATATGCACAGAGCTCTTATTTAAGGTTTTACATTGTTCTTCAAAGAACTGGATTTAAAGATTAATTAAGGCAGTGGGGAGTGAGAGTGTGTGCCTGCAAGGGAAAATGTGACTGAACCTAACATTAGAGCATTGACCTGAAAGCAGTGAGGGAGAAGGGAAGGATAGGTTTGAGAAGCATTCATAGTGGACTTTCTCGAGAGTAAGTATAATTGCTTTCCTCTGATGAAGGAATATAGAGATAATGTTGTATATATGCTTGCTGAAGTACTATATAATTAGATTATGGGATTAGCCATAATCAGGTTTCAGCCATGTAGATGTTAACAGCTGTATCTCATCTGATTTAGCATGGATGCACATCCCCCCGAAAGGATTATCCCTCTAAGTTGTATTGAAGAAGAAATACTTTTGTGGGGATTTGCCATCACTGATAAGCACATTGGCTATTTTAGACTGCTTTGACAGGCCTGTTTGAACAACGATATTTGTTACTAGAGGTCACAGAGCAGCATATCTGCCAAGGAGCTGCACAAGTCATCAGCCCTGTGTGACAGGGATTTGAGTCAAATGGGGTTCCCTGCTAGACCAGCATAAGCAAAGTGAAGTGGGGAGATACAAGTGTTGCCGACGCCAGCTACAGCTCCCATCATTTGGACTGGGATTTTTTCTACATCATGCAAAGCAACCTTTTTTCTAAAGGAAATAAGAAATGAAGAAATGAGTTGTCATTGCAGTAACTGTGTTTTTCTTACGTCTATTCTGAAGCTCACAGAAGTATCAGAAAGATGTTTCAGCAGGGCCAGCAGATTGGGGTGGGAAAATGATAAATGTGAAATTGTTGAAATGGTTAATAACTATTTTGAAATACTCACTTTGTGGATTGAGACAAGAAGTCATTTCTTTCCTTTGCAGCAGAAAAGAGCATTTTGCACATGTTCCTAAACTGCAGTTGTTCTCCCCTTAAACTATTGTGTATGAAAAGGAAGCACATCTTTGCTGCATAGCCCAGATGATTGTATGGGAAACAGCTTGGTTTATGGTGTAATGTTTTTGTTTAATACCTTTTTTATTCCAACAGGAAATATGGGATGTATAAAATCAAAAAGGAAAGAGAATCAGGATGGAGATGGGCTAGATTTGAAGAATCAACCAGTACGTAAAACTGAACGAACTATTTATGTGAGGGATCCAACGTCCAATAAACAGCAAAGGCCAGTAAGTAGATAGTCTCAGGGCAGAATGCCAGTAGCAAGATCAAAGCATGAGTGGCATAATTTAAATTTCAATCCAAAGCACATGCATGAAAAAATTCAACTGATCATTAATCCACATGGGCTTTTAGTGTTGTGCAGCTCACCTTCAATGAATAAATAATTTAAGAAATCAAAGTAAAAATTTGTGATTTGTTACTTAATTACTTTGTCATAATTTTCTGCATGAAAACAGTACTCCTTGGCAACACAATGTAGATATAGGTATGACTGTAGAAGAATGCTAGGCAAATTTAGAAAATATGAAGTAACTAGAACTGTTTTTAAAAGCAGTGTTGTTGGGGTTTTAATAGCTATGGGATCCAAATGTTGACTATTCTATTTAAAAAGGATGAAGTAATCATGGGTGACTCTTTACCGGCTCTAGTCATCTTCCCTTTTACTCACTGAAGGCCACTACTTGCCTTTATACTAGATGTGTAGGTGTGTAGGTAAGGATGGGAGGAGAACAGAGGATGCAGTTGTGAAGGGAGCAGTGCTGTCCTGCAGGAGAAACAAGCCAATGCAGTTTGGTGTGTGCTGCCTGGCATTAGAAAGGAAGGGTGCCAGGATGGGGAATCCTGTTTGGTACTAAGTGGGTTTGCTGTTTTGCAGATTGCCTGGTACCCTTTTCTCTCAGCCTCTATACTGTGCTGAGGAGACCGTGTTTCCCGACTGTGCTTACTCAGGGTCCGTGCTGTCTGCAGGTGTGAATGACACCTTTCTCACCCCTCTCACCAGCTGGCACAGAAGATTCAGTGTTCTCTCCAGTCAGTGTACACACATCACAAACTACCATTGGTGATTTTCTAATCACTCTTCATTCTTGCACAGTGTTAGCAACATAACTGTGCTTGTAGCTCTTTGGCATGGCAGCTACGAGTGAATAACTGTCCCATTAAAGCGCCCTGCCTAAAGCCTCTTCAGCAGAAGTCACAAAGCTGTTCACGTCCTCCCAACAGCCTGTGTCACACCTTCCCTGTGAGGGATGAGCTGCTCAAGTCTTCATCTAGTGGGGTTTACTATATTTTTATGTTATAATTTGCTCTTCAAGAACGGTGGGAAAAGGTTGGAGCATTTTCATTTAAGACATAGAAGATGATACCAAAGCAACTGAGTAATATGTAATTGTAATGTAAGATTGTCACAAAGATCTAAAGCTGCTTAATTAAAGATACATTTTATTGTAGGCAAATACAGAAGCACAGCTCTTACCAGGACAGAGATTTGTCAGTGAAGGTAAGTTTTCATAGGAATCTTACTGCTGTGTGCTATGCCCCTGCCAGCCTGTGAAATAATGTGAACGTGCCTTTGGCTTTCTGCCTTTGTAGAAGCAGAGGAGCATGGAGTCATTGTGATAGCTTTGTATCCCTATGATGGCCTTCATGAAGATGACTTGTCCTTCAAAAAAGGAGAAAAAATGAAAGTTATTGAGGAGTAAGTATGACAGTACTGACTGTATTGTAGTTTTTCTTTGGGGTCATCTAATTCACTTTATAATGTTTTGTTATCCTACTCAATACAAGCATATGAATGGTAACAGAACTGCTTTGTATGAGAAAATACAAATGCACATGGAGCTCTTCCAGGCTGGATGGGGCTTTGAGCAACCTAGTGTGATAGAAGTGGTCCCTGCTCCTGGCAGGGGGTTGGAACTAGATGGTCTTTAAGGTCTCTCCAACCCAAAGCTTTCCATGACTTGGCGGCTGCCCTTGGTAACAGCAACTGAACACTGATCTAAAGAAGCCAATGGCTGCTTAGGGGGCTTAAGAGGAAAGATACTTGTTCTCCCTCCAGTGAGGGCAAAGCTCTCAGGCAGTAGAACCCAAATGACACTTTATCATTTTTCTTTCCTGAGAAAACTACCGTTGCTTCCATTTTTCAGGCTGGGAGAATGGTGGAGGGCAAAATCTCTCACAACAAGGAAGGAAGGCTTCATCCCCAGCAACTATGTAGCAAAAGTAAACACCCTGGAAACAGAAGAGTAAGTTCTCCCTCGCAGGCAAACAGCTTTGTCCTGGTGGTATATTCTTTATGGGTGGAAAGGAGAAATGGCTCTGACTCTTTGGAATACTTTTCAGGTGGTTCTTCAAAGACATAACCAGAAAAGATGCTGAAAGACAACTCCTGGCTCCTGGAAATAGCCCTGGAGCTTTTCTTATCAGAGAAAGTGAAACATTAAAAGGTAGGCTTTGGGGTGAGTTACTTTGGAATTGGTAGTAGAGTTTAAAACATACAGTCTGCCTTCACAAAAGAAGGTATCAAGTGGCACTGGTTGTGGAGTGTGCCCCATTGTGTGAATTTTCTGCAGTTCTGTAGGAGTGGGAAGGATGAGAAAATCACCAGGAAAAGAGAGAAGACAGTTATAGGTTAACACCCAAAGTTGAGATAGGGGGAAAACCCCCACCTGTGTGTGATTACACTGACAAGAAGCAGGAATGAACTAACTGAGAGATCTTTTCTCTTCCTAACAGTTGTGATTCCTTTGTTGAAGGACACTTTTCACTGTAAATAATAGATGCTGCATTTCACAGTCTTCCATTGTTGGACCTGTACCCATTGCTACAAGTTTTACAATGTAGTTAGTGTGTAGTGTGGGCTTACTGCACTGCAGTATGGCATATTTCAGGAAGCACTTTGGTAAAGATTTGTGCCAGACAGAGCTCTTTTTACTGAAAAACTTAGTGAAGCCTCCAGATTCTTCAGCTGGGACTTTGAGAAGAGCATAAGGAGGTTCTGCCCCAGCGCTTGGACTCTCACAGCAGCCAGATTGGATTCTCCATCTGGTTACCCTAAAGCTGCATCCTCTATAGGAAGATGCACGAATCCCTTCAGTGGGTCATATGTCTGTCCTTCCCATAGTGTGGCTTTTCTGGCACTAGCACTGCAGATCCTTGGTTAGGTCACTCTCTGTACTGAGCCTATATCATTGTTTCTGTGCTCAGATTTCATTCAGATTCCTGAATGAATTTTCCAAAGGAAGACTCCTAAATTCAGCATAGGCTACTGGGAGGAAGGCAAAGCTCCCCCAGAATATTCTTTCCTAACCCTTTCTGTCACTGGATCTGTGTGTGGTGAGAGAGAAGGTGATGAGATGGTTTCTCATCCTTTGAAAGCAGAAAAGAATTGTATGAGTAGAAGAAACGAAGAGCTCTGTGTTAAGGGTAGATGCTCTCCTGCCTCGTCTTAAATTCCAGCTGGGGTTAGGCTCCCTGAGACTAAGACATCTGCTCTCCCTCCTGTGTACCTCAAGCCGTCTCCAAACTGTCCTTTTGTTACTTGGCCCATGATGTCCAGCATGTTCCTATACCAAAACACTGACCTCCCTGAATTTCAGCCTCTGCCTGAGGCATGTGACAGCCCCACGCTTGCTTTGCCAGCCAGTTCTTGTCAAGCTGGGGGACTGCCTGTAGAAGGGGGCATTGGACACGGAGCTGCCTGAGCTTGTTGAATAACACTGAAAAAGAAAGTGTGACTGTAAGCATTTTGGTGACCAGTTCAGGACAGGCTATTGGGTAACTTCCTCCTGTTGCTTGCAAAATGCTTGATGAAATAAAGGAGTAAAAAACCAATCCAGACAAAAAGGTGTTTTTTTGAGGCTTGACTGTGCAGGCATAAACACTGTAGACTTTTGCTATCTGTTAATGGTCATCCTTTCTTTATCCACAGGCAGCTATTCTCTCTCCATAAGAGACTATGATCCACAGCAGGGCGATGTTATTAAGCACTACAAAATTAGGAGTCTAGACAATGGAGGATTTTACATCTCTCCAAGAATAACTTTTCCCAGCATCAATGACATGATCAAACATTATCAAAGTAAGTTAAATCAGCTAGTGAATTACTTAGTAGAATACAGTAATTGTTTCCTGTGAGGGAAAATAAATGCTTTCTTGTTTTATTTCAAACCTTTTCATCTTTTTCTTTCTAAGTAAACTTGACATGCATGTTATCAAAGTTAAAGTGGAACCCAGGTAATGTTGTTATCATGATCAGACCTAGTGCTGCTTACTCTGTGGCACGCTCTTGTGAAATCAAGAATAGCTTTATGAAGCACCTCATCAAATTTATGATGACATGAAGCTATAGTAAGAATTGTCTGCACTGTAAATAAATTAATTCAGCATTTGAGAGTAAATTTGTACTCACAATTAGCAGAAATACATATACATTTGCAAATGTCATCTTTCCTCTGGTGTTGAGTGTGGAACTGTTTTCGTTTTCCTATACGTTTATTATTTATTTATTTATTTAAAATAGCATTTTGAAGGAAGTAAAATTCCATTAACTTTAAAGAACAAAAATTGCACCACATGAAATGTGTGCACTTATTATTTAAAAAAGGGAGAGGGGGAAGAGGAGAGACAAATTTCTACCTATGTCTTAGCTACAAAAGTGACTTTTCATTCTGCATAACCTCCTGGTTGATAGCTCTAAAATGTGGTGGTTTTTATCCTGTAACTGGGATGACAGAGAAGACAAAAAATGTAGGACAGAAAATCACATAGTGATGTTTAAGTGCACGCTGAGGACTTGGCCATGAGATTTCTGTAAGTTGTTAGACAGATGTGGTAATTCTTTGGCACAGCTGGAAAACCTTGAGAGTTATTCAACATTTGTATTAAAGTTATAGCTAGTTAGTGTCTGGAGAAAGAAAAAGGGTGACCTACTTATGCTTGCATGCACATGTGTCTGAAACCATGCTGCAAGAAAATTTAATGACAAATTCAGAGTACAGGTCCCAGGCCTGACTCCAGTGTGTGTCTTCTTTAACATACTGTCAGTAATCAGATCTTGTCTTGTATTTATTTGGTACATATTAATAATCTGTTTGTAACCAGAGTCATGTGATTTTTTTTTTATTAAATTTGTCTCTGAATACTAAATTTCAGTTCAGAGGTTCTTAAAGTTCTGTGAAAGCACCAGAAATGTTCTATTTTCATTTAAGCACCTGATTAATTTGAACATTATTTTCAGCTGGTTACTGCACCCCTGCAATGAGGTAATGTTTGCTTCAAGTTGTGAGGCACACAAGTGTAACTCACTTTGTATTTTGTTTTTGCTTTGAAAACCAGAACAATCAGATGGTTTATGCAGAAAGTTGGAAAAAGCTTGTATTAGTCCCAAGCCTCAGAAGCCATGGGATAAAGATGCATGGGAAATTCCACGGGAGTCAATTAAATTAGTGAAGAAACTTGGAGCTGGTCAGTTTGGAGAAGTCTGGATGGGTACGTTTATTCTTTTGAAACAAGTATTTTAATCTGCTGAAAGATGTGTCATTTCAGAGACATTCAGAAAAACAGTGGGTATTAACCTGGTCTGATATACTTGTAAAACAGCAAAAATATGTCCAAAATACACCTTCTGTTTGTGAGGGGGAGCATACCTGACAGAGACGGGGAACAAATCCTGTAGTGTTTTTTTAAGCTAAGAAAATAGTAAGGACTCTAATTTAGGAGGTCAAAGACAATGGGGGGTTTTGTTGTGTTTTGTGGGGGAAGTAGAAGGTTATAGTACGATGTGACTCCTGATTCTTAAAATTGATGGGCCTCTCAGAACTTGGTTCAAATCAGAAAGTGGTAAAGCGTATGAAATAAAAATAAATCATGTTTTTTATGAATTATGTATCAAGTTTTCACTGCCTTTTGGTAAAGATGACAGTGCAATGTAGTGCATGGGACTGTCATACTGGGTGAAAAATGGGGACGCTTAATCCAAGATTATTGTGTGCCAATTGCTCCTCAGAAAGTAGGTGACGTACATAGTAAGATTAGTGATTGATCACCCCCTACCTTGAATTATCATTTAAGTCCCCAATAATGAAAGTGTCATAAGACTTACAAGTTTTAAATGTTAATATATACCCAGCATGAAATGATACTATGAGTTATTATAAACTTAATTAGCTTTATTTGCTTATAAACAGCATTTTCTCAGCCTCAGTGACTTCCTGTGGCAAGGGATTACGATCAGTATCTAATCACATTTTGTAAATATTATATAATCCTCTTGCTTTGAAATGCTGCCTATTCTGGCATCTGAGTATTCTTTTGTGTTCTATATTGCATGTTCTTTGCACTATTCATCACCTACAGATTTGTTACCAGTTACCATCTTATTTGAGGTAAACTGTACCTTCCTTTCTAAGTCTTCATTAGGATGTTTTTTCAGGCCAAATAATTTTTAGCCTTTCCCTGAATCTTGTTTTTGGGGTATTATATTTAAATAGTAATAAAATTGTTACAGTTATAATAATAGTGGATTATATTATTGGTATTGTTATCATTACTATTAAGCAAAATTATAGAGGCAGGGAATTAACTTGAAAGTGAAACCCAAAGCTTACCAGAGGGTGCAAAGCTATGGAAAAGCCTCTGATGACCCACAGGAGTGCAATAGTCTGATGGGAATGTGGTTGCTTTGAAGAGATGCCCTCATTTAGAAAAGTAAAACACAGAGTGGTGCTGTTTGAGTGGTGCTGTTTGAATTTGCTGTTTGCAAATTCTACACACAACTACAGCTTCAAACAGAAAGCTCTAATTCAGTCATAGGTGCAATCTTTTGATATAAATCATGTAAAGAATTCAAACAACACCACTCTACGTTATTCTAAATATAATTATTCCAATTATTATAATTATTCCAAATAAGCCAAATTCAACCTTTTTATCTGCCTTCATGAAAAAAGGGTAAAGAATGCCTCTAGCTAAGATACACACAAGTGACTATTTACATTCTACTTTAGATGAGTGTCAGCCATTTTGTAGGGTTTTTTCAGTCTAATAAACTGTGAGCAAAAGACGTTTAACTGACGCTAAAACTTTGTGGCAGAAGGTAATCACCTGCTTGAAAATGTAGATGATTTTGGGAAGTGACTACTTCTGTGCACACACACAGACATAAAACTTTAAAAGGGCGTTTCTGTTTCAAGATGTTTCCTCTTGTTTGTGTCATCATTTTAACATCTAAACTGGGCCTAACCCCTGCATCTGAATCGCTATACTGTGAGAAAAATTAATGTACTGTGAAAGCAATTGCTATGTTTCCTCTTCTCTGCTTCCTTTTTGAAGCAAAAGAAGCTGCTTTGCATGGCACTGGTCCTCTCAAATCAGGAACATGGTTAATTTTAGAACCAAGGAAGTTCAAGCTGGAAAAGACATATTAGGTCAGCTGTGCAGTGCAGGGTATCAGCAAACACTGTGTATTGCAATGATCAACCAGTGGCATCAGAAGTTATGTGGAGATACTAAGAAATAGCCTAGCTGTTATGCTCTTCTGTTTAGAGAGCTAGTTGTTGCATGCTGTCCTCATGCAGAACAAAGTTATTTTTCAGCTGTCGTGTGAATTAGAGAGAAATATTTCTCCATGACTCAATTGCTACATAAATTTCTTCTTGATAAAGGGCACTTAGAATTCTGGTTTCAGTGTCACACTCAGAGGAGCTGGGCTCCCTAGTAAAGAGAGATATGGAGCTATTGGAGGGAATCCAGCAAAGAGTCACAAGGATGGCTAAAGGACTGGAGCATCTCTCCTGTGAGGAAAAGGGCTGTGCAGGCTGGGAAAGAGAATGCTTGTGGAGATCTCATCAATGTTTGTAAATAGCAGAAGGGAGGGTGCATAGTACAGAGGCAGTCAGTGGTGAGTGAGGGCTGTATTTTGTAAAGGAGTGGTGTGCTGACATTCAAGAAGATGTAGAGAAGCTGCTGTTCTTCAGTCTCTTCCCCAGCACCTCTTGAAATTGTAATTGTCGTGGTTTAAGCCCAGCCGTAAATAAGCCACACAGTTCGCTCACTCACTCCCCCTCTTTCTTCCCCTCCTGCCCCCCTGCTCCCAGGGGAATGGTGAGGAGACTTGAAAGCATGTAACTCCCATAGGTTGAGATAAGAGCAGCCCAGTAACTAAGGTATAACACAAACCACTGCTGCTACCACCAATAATAATAATGATCAGGGAAATAACAAGTGAAGAGAATACAGCTGCTCACCACCTGACCAATACCCAGCCCGACCAAGCAGTGATCTAATCCTTCCGAGTAACTGCCCCCAGTTTATATAGTGGGCATGACGTGCTGTGGTATGGAATACCTCTTTGGTCAGTTTGGGTCAGGTGTCCTGTCTCTGCTTCCTCCCGGCTTTCCCTCCTCCTTGGCTGAGCATGAGGCTCAGAAAGTCCTTGGTCAGAGTAAACATTACTGAGCAGCAACTAAAAAACATCGGTGTTATCAGCGCTGTTCCCAGGCTGGAAGTCAAAATCACAGCACTGCACCAGCTACTAAGAAGGAGATAAATGGCTGCTACTGCTGACCCCAGGACAGTCATAGCCTGAGACATTTATCTGGCTTCTAGCAGTGTCATTCTTCAGTAGCTCAAAGAAATTGTTCCCAGTGTAACTTTGCAGGAAATTACTTCAGAAGCAGCAGGAGAAGGCTGCATCTTGTAGGCTTGCTCACAAAGTTGTTCCTCTTCAGGCCTGGAGGTCTTTTCAGAAATTATAGGCTCAACCTCATCATTGTTGTAAAATCATGTCACAGCTTGGCCTGATAAAGCCCTTGCAAGAATCTGGAGGCAACATGGTTGTCCAAGATACTACTCTGACAAGATAATCATAACTCCAAAATAAATACCTGAAACACCAACAATTTTGGGGGGATTTCTATTCTAATGTATAAAATATGAAGAAACTGGCTTTCTATGTGAGACATCATCGTGTTCCATTCCTCAGACTTGGGTCCTGTTGCCTGCATCAGATTTAATTTTTAACAAAAGTCTAAACTGTACAGAGTCTTGCTTCTTGCCATGGTATGAAAGGGTTTTTGACCATGGAGTTCAGTGCATCTAGGCAGCTTCTTTAGTGATAAGATGAACCAGAATAGCACTGCAAGAGCAGGGTCCATGTTTTATGCATTTTTGTTCCTAGTGTGCGCTGATACAATGTGAACCATAATGCTCTCTGGTATTAATAATCCATGAAGAGAATTCTCAAGCAGGGCTAAAAGAAAAGTTAACAAGCCAAATGGAGCCATTATGATGTATTTTATTAATGAGGCACATCTTGCTTGCATTTCAGGTGTAAAAGATTCTCTCTTTTGGCAACCTCCTAATTTGGATATTCTGCATTTTGGAATTGTGTTTTATTATGCAGCTCTTAGAAAAAAATAGAGAAAATGATACCACAGAAATACTTCTGTGAAAATAAAAGAGATCTAAAATGAACCAAGGAAACTAACCTGTACTTCTCATCAATATCAGAAATGGATTTTTATAGTACATACGTGGGCTGAATGTTAGCTGCAAAGAATCTGAATTTAATGTCATGTTCTAGATGTAAGCAAGAATTTCATTGCTTATCTATCTTTTAAAATTCATGTTTAGGTAGCAAACTAACCATGTATTCATTCATATCATACAGCAAGGAACACTGTGCTAGGTTTACACCCAGAGCCAGGTTCAGTTCAGCCAAGACAGACTTAGCAAAGGGTTCTGAGCCTCAAGTACTATGTGAAGCAGGGGAGATGCAGTGCTGTGGCCACCCCTCCCCACAGCTCCTTGCCTGTCACTGGAATCCTTCTGTAGTGCGGACTGAACCTTACATTTGCTGCTGGCGAAGCACTTTGAGGTCACCAGCTTTCGCTCCACCTGCACAAAAGCTGCAGTTTCTTACCTGCACAGTGAGAGTGTGCCTGCAGATGGTCATTATGAAATCCACCACAGAGTTTCTCACAGTAATGATAAGTGACCTGCCATGGGGGCTAGGACTTTGTAAAGGTAGGGTGGTATAGATGCATACTAAAGAGATGCTGCCTGCTCCAGGTTTGATGTTGTTCTCAGCCCATATCACGCTGTACACCAGTTTTGCTGGTAATGGGTGGGAGAGAGAGTGGCAAATGCCAGTTTTGCCAAACTGACAAGAGTCAGTTTTTGTAGAGATGCCATTGTATCTGCTGTTAGAGCTTGTGACCACCTTTCCTCAGTGATTTTGTGTCTCATCCCTCCCAATACCTGGTGAAATAAATGAACACGAGAGAGATCAAGATCAATTATCTCTACTGCTGTCATCAGCTCATTTGCTTTGTGTGTAATCACCAAAGGATCAGGGTAGAGTTTTATCCCAGCAGGAAACCTCAGTATTGCTGTTGCAGTAAAAAAACCTTTCTATGAGTAGCACCCTAGTTTGATTGATTTCTTTTGTGAAATAAGAAATAAGATTTCTTTTGTTGCTGAATAAGAAAATACTGTTTCATAGTTAGTATTAAGTGTCTTGGTGGCAATTGCTTCACAGAAATTGCTATGTTCAGTAGAGTATTCAATAAATTGGGAGTGGAACTCGTGCTATGCTTTAGGGTATGGAATGAAATAGTAGTAATGACACAAATAACCTTTCTTCTTAAGCAGAAAGGAATGCATTTAATGTCTCTTTTTCTGATAGATATAAACCAAATACCTGAGCTTTAACAGGACATTTGATCTGTAGTTGTCATTTCTTACTATTAGGTCATTTAGAGGCATATCTTTGTTGTGCTTTGACCTCAACACATTTGGAAAGATGGATTTAATCATCATGCAGGTGAATGTATTGTGACAGACATAGTGGCTTTTCTCAGGTGATGATCCTTCTTTAAAAAAGGTGGTAGAAAATTGCAGTGGTCAGAGCAATCCCTGGAGATCTGGAAAAATGAGTTCCTTGCTTTCCCACTGATTTCTTATGTTGGGATAATAAATAGTATAAAGAAATTGTGGACTTTTAGAGGTGTATCCCTTATCTGCATTGTTGCTGAATAAGAAAATGAGTCATGAAAAGTTTTTCCTCTTCTGAGAAATAATTTTGCAATTTCAAATGGGTATGGTGGGGGACAAAGGTTGCATTTATATCCCTCTGTCTTTCTCTTATTTCTTTTATTTATTAAATAGAATGACTTCACAATATAAACTTAACAGTCAGTTCTTGCTACTCCTTTTTTTTTTTATGCTGTTTAACATGTATTTAATGTTTGGAAAACATTAAATCAGAACTTAATTCACTGCTTTTTACTGGTAGTTGCTTTTTATACAATTAGAATATTACGTTAGCAGGTTTGCTAAACAGAGAAATGAAAGAGCCACAGTCTTTTCCACTCTTGGCATGGGCTATGTGATAAGAAATAATCTCATTTTAAATCTTGCTCTGAGCACTGCAGGACTGCAGTCCTGGCAGCATATCTTTGCTGGTCATAAGAACACTTATCTGATTGCACTTTCCTGTAATGCTTCATTTTGAGCACTGAGGGTTACAGAAGGATTATAAGCATGAGATCGACATGCATAAAATGGCTAAAATAATGGAATTTAAAGATGCTCCAGAATCTTGCAAGTAATCTGTAGACTCCATTAGATTCTGAGACAAGTTAAGTGAATCTTTATTAAAACATCTTTTGACTGAATATTTTAGGGGCTACTTGTACATGAAAACTTTGTATGAAGATGATTTGCATGCTTTATTTGCTTTGGGCTTTTTTCAGCTAAATGATTTCTGAAAACGGGGAATGGATCATTTTGCCCTGCAGTCTTCTATCAGTTGCAAAATAAAAAGGAATTCTAGCATAAATATTTGTGCTACATCTGGCACTTGCTCTCAGCCTCTTAGCTATTACTGGAATCCAGCCTCCGCTGCTTTACAAATTCCTAGTGGTCTGGGTGCTGAGTGGCACAGAGTGACTGGAACTGAGCTGACCATATTCCCTCCTTTTAGGTTACTATCATAATAGTACAAAAGTGGCTGTGAAGACTCTGAAGCCTGGAACGATGTCTGTGCAAGCCTTCTTGGAGGAAGCCAACCTCATGAAAACACTTCAGCACGATAAACTCGTCAGGCTTTATGCTGTAGTGACCAAAGAAGAGCCTATTTACATTATAACAGAATTCATGGCAAAAGGTAAGAACAGTGTTGGAACTGTGAGCAATGCTTTAGTAAACTCTTCCGCTTCACCTAAAGTAGCCTCAGTTCTTTTAAAAGGAAAGAATAAAAAATGGAAACTTAGGATTTTAGCATTATTCTTCTGAATGCTTCAATATAAGGTGAAAGTGCACCTGTCTGAGAGGAGGGGTGAGGTTTTAATTTTATAATTCATTGCTGTAGTTGTGAAATAAACTATTTTTACAGTTTTCATAGATGCAGCATTTTTAATTGCTTCAGATGCAGAGCATAACCCCAAAATAGCTCTGGCTCCTTTGGGCTCCCTACCTGACTTCTGTGCCTGATGTCATAGCAAGGCAATTAAAACAAACCTTAGAAATGGCTTTACATGGCCCTTGAGTTGATAAATACATAGATAATAAGGTGGTCCTGGAAGGATGGCTGCACTACTAGAAAAGGAGAACCTTTATTAGGTTCTATTTAGGTTTTACTACACAAAGTAAGTGAAGTTTCCTTCTTAGATTGTCTTGGGCACTATATTTTCCTGGGCTGTTCTGTTTTCAAGAAATCCTGCTGCTAACTTCATAAACAAGTGTTGAGCCACTTACTTTTTATGACGTGGAAAGGATTGATATGTGCTATTCTCCTAGACAGCTTTCCTGATAGTCCATAGACTAGGGTACTTAGCAAAGTCAGTACCACTGAACTAAGGTAAGTTCTGATGAGTTTTCTTCACCCAGGAAAATGGCAAAACTTGGATGCCTGACATGCTGACTTGGATGTTACCATTGTTAAACCATGTGAAGAGACTGCCTTACTGCAGTCAACTTGAAAATACATCAAAACACTTCCCTGCAAAAATTTTGTGATCAAGAAAATCGGGGACCTGGTGTGACCTTTATTTCAGTAATAAGCTGCACTGACTTGGTCTTTCTCTGTTTTAACAGGAAGTTTGCTGGATTTTCTGAAGAGTGATGAAGGCAGTAAGCTGTTGCTTCCAAAGCTGATTGACTTCTCTGCTCAGGTAAATTCTAAGAAATATGCTCAAAATTAATGTGATTTATTTCTCTCTGAGTCTAAAACTCCTGCTGAGCAACTTTGGGGTTTTACATTAAAAAGGATTTTAATTTTCAGATCAGTCTTGGTCTGAGAAAATAAGGTTGCTTGGAAGGCAGGAATAGATAAAATAGGTTTCAAATGAAATATGTGAAATTAGGCTTAACTTGCTGCTGGTGACCTGCTAAAGATGGCAGGGGTACCCTGCTTAGGTGATGGTGGAAAAGATGCTTTCAGTTCACATGGCTGTGAGTTGGAAGTGTAAGTACACATTTGTGAGTTTCTGCTTATGAGATTCCTTCAGTGTTAATAAACGCATCATTTTTACTTCTTAGGTCAATTTGTGAAACTTCTCTTAAGCTCAGAGAACTATAGTTGGGTTTCAAACTCTTACATAAATTACTGTAAAATAAATGAGATCTAGTCAAGTGATGTTTCAGGTACTAGCAACTGATTTATGAACCAAGAAGATTGTTTCAAAATACACTGGTTATTCCATGTCATAAATGAAATATGTAGACAGAGACCCCAAACTGATTTGTGTGTGTCAAAGCCTGGATCAAAAGTGCCTGGAGCCCAGTGTTCCACCTCTTACAGTTGCCAGCATTTAATGTCCAGTGAGGCATATAAGAAAATAGAGTAAGAACTGAGCAACTTTTGCAAATTGTAGTTCATGTTACTAATAGGCAATGAAATAATTTCTGGTAGGTTATTGTTTCACTGACCTTTCTGGGGGTTTTTTTATGCATTAGAGTTTACAGACTGTTGTACCCTATTACACTAACTTCCTGTAATCCGTGGCAAATGACGAGAAAAATTTAAAAACATGTAATAAACATTAGAGATTTATATAAAAAAAATCACTATAGGATGTAGCTGTTTAATATAACTATTGCAATATAAATGAAGATTAGATATTAGGAAACATTTCTTTACAGAGAGGGTGGTCAAACAATGGAATAGGCCTCCTTGAGAGGTAATTGATGCCCCAAACCTGTTTAAGAGGCATTTAGACAATGCTTTTAACAGCATCCTTTAACTTTTGGTTAAAGTGCCTTGGAGCGGTTAAGCAGTTGGACTAGATGATTGTTGGAGGTTCTTTCCAGCTGAAACTCTTCTGTTCAATGAGATATTTACCCAAAGAGCTCCCAGTTCTTTTTTTCACAGATCTTAAAATCATATTTGCTTCTGTTTGATGGGATCTGCTGAAAAAGTATGGCGCAAATTCAGTGAACCTTTTGCATGTATAAACTCTTCTTGCTTCTTCTGCAAATTTGTTATCTACATCTTCCACGTAGCACACATGTGCACAGTGGCTGTGGTTCGGGAAATGATATGAGTTGCTGCTGAACATGCTCATAACTTTCAAACCATCTCTAAGTAATCATTTTTACAGGATTTTGGTTTAAAATAGGGCAGGAAGGGATTGAGTGTTCTTAGCCGGGCTGTTTCTCATTGTTTTGGGAATTGTAGGTCACACCCTTTTGTTCTTTTCCCAGAGTGCACTTCATTTGTAACCAAATAAAAACTAAGCACAACTTAAATACTGATTCAGCACTTATATTTTTTCCTCATTTTGTTTTCCTGCTTTGCAGGCGAGTCAGGATGTGTGGATTTGGATTTACTGACAGTTTTCAGGTGTCTCAGAAACCACTCATATGCGCTTGAACAGTCCTAACCCACTTCTTCCCCTTTCCCACTCTGTTTCTACGCCTTTGTTGTTCATATTAACCACGTGTGCATCCTTTTACCTTTCAGTGGAGACAGGAGCAAAAGCAGGCATATAAAAACTTCACTGTAGCATTTGTATGTGCATCTGTTTGATGTGAATGTTTTCATTGGTCTTGTCCTGTTACTAATGAATCCCCACTTATACTTACAATTTGTAGCACTTTTTTGTGGGTGAGCTCTTACAATTTCTGTCATATTGGGGTATTGTTTTTATATTTTGTGAGTTGTCTTTGTCATACTGGAGTGTTTCTGGCCATGTATGATTTGGCCACATTTTTCTCATGAAGCACTGTCTTTATGGTAAGTGTGATTGCCCTTGCACTTAATAATTGTGGGGTTTTGATGGTGTGCTTGTTCCTGAGACTCTTATCCCATGAGTTGCACTTGTCAGCCCTTCAGGTTGTTTAAAACTTGCTTCCCTTAAAACAAACAAACATAACAAGAAAACTTCATATTTTGCCATCCTTTCATTTCCTTTCAATTTCATTCCACTTTTTTCATGATCCCTGTCACTCAGTTTTTCCTCTCAACATGATGTATGTTTTCAGCATGATGTAAAAATATCCTATTAGGTTGACCTTAAGCAAACCCATGTGATTTCTTTAGTACTCCACATTTTTACGCACAGCCTAGAAATGCACAGCGGAATCAATTACACCTGTTGCTGTAAACCTCTTTCTGCATGGAGAAGCAGCGCTGCAAACTGCCTGCAAAACATGGTTGGTTTGTGATAACTCTTGCAAAAGAGGACCACAGACCTTGGAATGGAGCTTGAAATCAAGCTCATTTTTGAGTTTAACAGTGGGGCTATGAAGGAAGTTCGGAACTAGAAGTTCTCTGGTTTTGTAGCAAAATAAAAGCAAACCAAATCAAAAGCTGGATGTCACCTTCTGAAAAAGAGAGAAGCACAGGACTGCCCATCCCCCTATGTGCTGTTTAACATTAGCTGTGATGTTTCACGAAGGACATTTGGGACCAACTACTTTTGCTTTTTAGAAGGTGTAACTCTTCTTTGTCCTTAGGCAGTCCTCTTCTGAAATGGTGGTTTATTAGGTTCTCCCCTCCCTGCTTCAAAGTCTTTTGGTGCTTTCTCCAAACGCCCTCAGAAGCTACAAAAAATGGGTCCGAAAGTAGGGAATGCATGTTTTCAAAGCTGCAGTGCTTGCTCCATGATTTTGTTGCCATTTCCTTTTGTGAATTTCCAAGATTTTTATACCTGTTTGTGAAATGACCCACAAGCATTCTGCAAAGTTATGTAATTACCCTGTTTTATAGATAGGAAGAGCAGAAACAGAGAGGAAGGAGCACTGCCAGCTGAAACCACGCCCCAAATGGGTGACAGAGCTGCGTGCAGAACTGCAGCTCCAAGTCATCATTCACTTGGAATGTGACTTTCAGCTGAAGCTTTACAGTATGGAGGCTGACTTGTGGAGTCATTTATTTATTCCAGAAGACTTTTCTTGCATTCTTACCCTGTTCCCAGTATTCAGAGATTTGGTGGTTGGTTGTTTTTAAAAGGATTTAACTTGTGTATTTCTGGAAGCGTGTCAGTAATTCATTGAAGATGAAAGGGAAACTGCTCCCTTCTTGGTAGTAACACTTGTGCAGTGTAGGCAGAATCCTCTCTTAAAGGACACAAAACAGGTTCCAGAAGTCCAAATTACCTTTCCCATCCTGTTCCTGAGTAGTAGTTACGTGTAGCCGAACAGTCTTGACAAGTAGCAATGATCATTAGCAGAGGGGGGGAAAGGCTTTCTTTTGTTCCCATGAATTTCTCTACCTTTAACGTATCATTTGGCAATGAAAACCCAACAATTATTACAAAGAGTTATCACATGGGCTTTGGCACCAATTCCCTTGATAAAAAAAAAAAAAAAAATAAATCTTCTTTTCTTTTTTTCTTTTTCCACAAGCAAAGGCTTAATGTGACCATATGTGTGAATTCAGTTGTCCAGTTGCTGTGTTTCCCCTCCTTCTCCAATTCAAAATTCCTTGCCCATTATACTTTTCCTACTTGGGAATTTTTTGCATGCCCAGATCCTGGCAAATACGTGGCTTCTTTGAATTTCTCTGATTCAGTGCAGTCAAAGCCATTGTCCTGGCATTTCACGGAAATGTAGTCTGTATTTGCTGAAAACTTAATGATTGTTTCGTGTCGCATTCTTTATTTGTGACTAATCAGATAATGACTTCAGTGAGTTTGGCAAAAGTAAGAGGAAATAAAATGGTCTTTCCAATGGTTTTGCTTGGTTGGGCTTGGAAACTAAACACTGCCATCACAAACATCTCTTTTGTGAAGTGAATATCTCCCCAGACAGCAGTTTGCCCAAACATTAAATCCATGCAGGGAAGTAGGAGGAAAGTTGATTTCTTTGTGATGGTTGATGTATTTTTGGTGAACCTAGTGGACCTGTCTGCATTTTCGTCGTATCTGCCAAGCTGATTAGCTCAGTCTCAGCACTGATCTTGCAGCAAAACCTTCTCTTTCATCTCTTATTCCTTCCCAAACTCGAGTATTGGCATGGGGGGGACAGAGATGCTAAGCGGGCTCTGAATCGAATACTACTCCTCTATTTTGTCTGTAAGTCTCTAGTAAGACCCTTTGTGGCAATTATTCAGTAGTAGCTGCTTCCTTCATCATAAAAAGTCTTATTTCTAGAAAAAGTGAAATGCAGGTGTTCTTTATTCTCTTCATCATCAGAGTTGCTTTCTGATTTAGTGTGAGAACGCCCCCCCCTGCATTGTACAAGGGCAATGTAGCAGTCTGCTCTGAAGACTATATCGATATGTAAGAAGAGGTTTGCAGTGGAGGAGGTAGGAGGGCAAGTGGCTTTGTTTTTCCATTGCCTAAACCGAAAAAGAGGAACAAAGACCTCACACAAAGGTGTGGTTTGTGTTGTAAGTGGTGGCAGTGTGTGCCTTCGCAGGGGACCTTCCTCAGGGACCTTTTAAAAATGGGTAAGCAGAAGTGATGTTAATGTTTTTGTAAGGTTCAGTCAGGTGCTTCTGCCTGCTTTAGTGCATGGCTGAAACAAGCACCTCTGGTGCTGAGAAGGCATCCGCTCACTTGCCTTCTCCTGAGGTAGGGAGAGCCCGTGTATGAGTGCGCCGGGGACTGTCACTGGAGAAGGACCCTTCCTGCTTTACTGGTGCGTTGTTAGCAAACCTGAGAGCCATGAGTGAGCTCTCTGTCACCCACAGACATCCCAGAGAAGTACCTGTGGCACAGGTTGGACCATGGCCCTGCCTGGGAATGGCCCATCAGCAGTCTCCCAAGGAAGAGAAAAACTGACAGCTCACAAACACTGGGTTTGTTTTCCATTTTTCCTAGCTCCTCTTTTGGACAGAGCACCATCTACTCATCAGTTTTATTGCTCTGAGTTTAGAAACTATTATTTCAGTTTCTTTTTCTTCTGAAAAGTAAAATGGCAGCCTGAGCAAATAGTGGAAAACAGATCATCCCCAGTGCGTATTTTGAGGCCGTTATCATCTTTAATTTGTTTTGGAAATCAATTTGGGCTGCTGAAATACAAATTAAATTTATTTATGGTAGTATCTGAGAGCTGGCTATTGTTAAACACTCCTCGTTACATGTTGTTATCGAAGAAAATAAAGTTGTTTGACCTGTCTTAGTAATCGTTTCCCGATTGTCCAGGCCTATTCTGGGTAAATAGAATGATGTGGGGTTTTTTTTTAACCTTATCTGCACTGTTGCTTCATCAGTCCGTAAAAGAACATCCGTATCTTGTTTGACTTATTAATTCCTTACATTTTCTTAGAAATTGGAAAGCAAACTCAATAATTTGGGAAAGAAAAGATATTAGTAGATATCTTAGAAACATTTTAATTAAGAATTTGTTTCAAGAAATATGTCTAGCATTATCTCTAATCTTGCCAGCTGTTATTCACCCAAACAATTCTTTTGAAACTGCTGCTGTAAGTATAGTAACGCAGGACTGGATCTACACGTAGGTTTTCCATGGCAATCACCCATTCCTTGCTTCCATCTGGAAAATGCTCCAAAGATGGAGGTAATGAATAAATGGATGTAGCTTTCTTATACCTTGAAATAACAAAGAGACCTGCTGATGGTGTTGTGTGGCATTAAAATATCAAAGTACTTGGGTTTTGGTTACAGATTGCAGAAGGGATGGCATACATTGAAAGAAAAAATTATATCCATCGAGATTTGAGAGCGGCGAATGTTCTGGTTTCGGATTTACTGATGTGCAAAATTGCTGATTTTGGACTAGCAAGAGTCATCGAAGACAATGAATATACAGCAAGGGAAGGTATGCACTTCTGTTTTCATCTTTAAAACTTCAACTTCTGGGAGGCAGTGAGGATGGATCCAACAATAATATGGTCACCAAGGACAGAAAATGTTATAACGGCTTCCTGGAGGCAGCTTTCTAAAGCCAATAACTTTTAAAAATAATAAGGAAGGAAACAACCTTTCTGTGCTCCCCAGGCTTTTTGAAAAGTTTGTTTGCAATAAATCCGAAAAATGAAGAAAATTGAGAGTACTTAACTGCAATCAGTTTTCTCTGAATTGCGCAAATTATTTGCACAGCCACAGCTTCCATCCCTCTGACTTAAATGCCAAGAAAATATGTTCATATTTTCTCATCACATCCTAATTCACCACGTGCACCTCCTTTCACTTGGAGAAAGGAAGGAGCCCTAGCAGGTGTGGTTTCTGATAATAAGAAAATCTTTAGCAGACCTGGTTGTCTTTTGAAGCTGCTTTAGGAGCTGCAGCATTGATCTGCATGTTCAGCAGCACTAAACACTGTAGGGACACTGGAAACCTGGGTCATGTTTGGCACATGGATGGGAGGTAACATCGCAGCAGGGTCAGGACTGGCAAGAGGGGAAATGGTGATATTAAAGGTATTTGTCTAGGCTTTGCCAGGTGTGTTTTGCTAGTTTGGTCAAGGATACTTTTAAGAAGTGAGTACTCAACTTGTAGTGGCAAGTTTTTATTTATGCTTCCTTGCACAAATTGCATTCTGGTAACTGCAGAGCAGGTTTGTTGGCTGGCTTTCCCCCTCTTGTTCTAAAGACACTACCTCATATGTTCACACAGTCTGGATGGAAACTATGGTAATGTAGGACAAAAGGGGAAGAACTAAGGCATGAGGAAGAAAGTGAACAGTGCGTTACAGTTGAGATTAAAGGAAGGTGAACTATTCAGCAGTCACTGAGTAACAGTAGTTCAATAGAACAGAGGGAGAGGTCTGATAAAGCAGTTTTCAGAGGTAGAGAACACATATCTCTGTTTTTTAGCTAGGTCTGGACATTCTGTATTGATTAAATGAACCTTTCAGGTTAGAAATGCTTTATGCCAAGCTTTTTCATGTATTTTCTGCCATTCAGAAAAGCCTCCTAGCTTACCTGGCATTTTGCATCAGAATGATAGAGCAGACTAAAAAAGGCATAGAGACAGTCTGCTTATATTACTCTTCACGGTCTGAAGAGCTAAGGTAATATTCCCCAGTAAAGGTTGCTTGAACTTTTCTTATTTAACTGTAAGGAGTTTGTTTTTATATGCGATTTTCTGGAATCAGTTAATCAGACATGAAAGACAATATTTTAAGATACGACTTCTCAAGATCTCACTTGCTACTGCCTTTGCACCTATAGCTGAATGTGAAATGTGTTGGGGTATGTGGAAGCTAGACTGACTTTCTTTAAACTAGGAAAAGGTAGTTGAAGTCTTGCAAAGTTCTGGGTGATGGGAACTGTAAGATTGTTGTCTGACCACTGGTCAGAAGGGAAAATGGTGACTGATTTAAGCATAAATTCACCATACCTTAGAGTTGAAAGGCACTATGTAACATTCAGCATCTTGTTTGCGTCTCTGACACAGGACGTGCAGTGTGGCAACACGTATCCTGCAACACATCTCTGCTGATAACTCTTGGATAGAAGGAGTTGCTGGGAGCTTTGCTAATTTAGGGGTATCATAGGCAAGTCATTTAAAACGTTTTAGTGACTTGATATGGAGTGTTTACATTTGCCTTTGACTGATTGAGACTGTACTCTTTTACTTTTTAGGTGCAAAATTCCCTATTAAATGGACAGCACCTGAGGCAATTAACTATGGATCTTTCACTATTAAATCTGATGTGTGGTCATTTGGGATTCTCCTGTATGAAATCATTACATATGGGAAGATTCCTTATCCAGGTATGGGTGTCTGTTTATACCATTATTCTGTATGGTTACTTTGGTGTCAAAAGGCAAAGAAAATACACAAGGAAAGAGCTGGCAGCTGACAGTAGCAACAGCAGTGATCTGGAAAATGTCTTGCTGGTTTGAAGAACTTTGCTTTGAAAACTTATAGTCATCGTATGTGTGATTCTGGGGTAAACGTTAGCAAACAGACTAAAGGCACCACGAAGATGTAGTTATTTTTCTATATTCAAAAGGGGTTAAAACCACAGAGAATACAGCATTTTCACAGATCTCACCTTTATGGTCCACAGCACGGTCTCACAGCAAGGATGCAGTACTACAGGTTCTAATAGTGCTGCATAAGCTGATGGGGTTTTAAATATTGTAGTATGTGAAAGTACTAAGAGAGCATGTTTTCACAAGCAAATGGGCTGTTAGCTAAGCAAACAAATATGAAAGCTGACCCTAAAGTAGTGCTGACATGCTGCTTGGAATATTTACTCTTCATTGCTCCATACAGTTCAGGTACGAGAGCACAGCAGAGTACATGATCTGTGGCTGCTGCATTAGGTAGCTGGGAAATGGTTATGTGCTTCATGTTTCATTTTTCTTTC
Source organism: Psilopsiagon aurifrons (assembly GCA_025447955.1). NCBI lineage: Eukaryota > Metazoa > Chordata > Aves > Psittaciformes > Psittacidae > Psilopsiagon > Psilopsiagon aurifrons. The sequence continues at coordinate 43,790 of JAOEHY010028730.1, read as the reverse complement.
TTCATGTTTCTTTCATTTCTTCATTTCTTTAACATATCTGTTAAACAAAATACTTATTGTTTCCAGCACACAGAGATAGCTTGTTGGAAGGGTATTTTTATGCACACAAAATTGCCACATCTCAGGCTTAGCTGATTAAATCTGTGCAGCAGACTGTATTCATTTAAGATTTCTGAGGTTATGGAAAATTGACCTAAATTGTCTTCTCTTCTGAGCAAATGGGGCAAATACAACCATGTTCACCTGTACTTCTGAGAAGAACCCTTAGGATCCTGCAGTTTACAGGCAGTGAAGGGAGAGCAGATATTTCCCCTAAGCAAAGCTTTCCCAGCACTTCCAGTGCAGCATCTCTTGCTACTTAAATAGTGAAAACATTTTCACTGCCACTTCCTGAACATCTGGAATTCTACATCCTGAACAGCCAGAGACAGCAGAGGGGCAGACCTGAGTCCCTGAATGGACAGCAGGCTCAACCCCCTTGGGTACAGGGAGACAAGAGACTCAGGCAGGGGAGAAAGGGAGATGGTGGCTGATTGTATGTTATGGAAGAAGATACCAATGTCCCATACAAGAGGTAGAGCCAAACCAGACATTCTCATTGCTCAGTACAGGAAAGTGCTTAAGCTCAAGTGTAGCCCCTTTTGACTTCAAGGTGATAGGGCTGCTTGGACAGAAAAGTGTTCAAATATATGCTCTTGGCTGGCTTTTAGGTAAGGGCTATAAAATATGCGACTGAGCAGTAGGTCCTCCCAAAGTGTTCTAAACACTGCTCATGTCCCCAGGAAGGATCAGATGGGAATTGTAGGCAGTCAAGTAATGCAAGGTTCTTCCCACAGTTGGGAAACTTCTTTTCTCATTAGCATGTGCCTGTGTACCCAGACAGTTGCCTATGCTGAGCTGGGCTCATAAGGTTATTTCTGGGTGCCTTGAATATTGTCCTTCCCTGAGCAAACCTATGAGTTCACCTGGAAAGCAGCACTACAAACCACAAACTCCAATACCGTATTTTCGTTTTAAGTACAAAATCAGTCAGTACAGCAGACATGGTATTGCTGTACTACTGTGGGAAAATACCTCTTCTAAAGGAAGTCTGGGCAGTACTTTTCGTAAGTATGAGAGCATTTTTATGAGCACCATAAATAGGCCAGACACTGTGGATTCATGTGCCAAACAGCAATTAGAAGTTCAAGCCTCTTGACTGCATACTGGCAGATTTTAATAGTTTGCAGGCATTGCTTGCATTAAACTGGAAGAGGGATATATGTCTATTTTAAATAGACGTGTAAATTGGATAGCCTGTTACACTTAGAGTTGACACTGAAGAATCAGAACAGCAGAATAAATGGGTGACCAATTTACCTTACATGAAGAAACGTGACAGGCCTGCTCAAATTACCCAGGCATGGCAAGAGTAACTCTCTCAGTATGGGTAGAGTCTGCAGCGAACAGGTTTGAAGCTCTGCAGGGAGAGACAAAGGTTGATGCCAGGGTGGGCTGTCGCAGTGAATCTCACCAGCACTGAAAGCAGAACTGGTGGCAGGACTGGTCACAGGAACAGGGTGGAACTGGTTCTGGAGACAAGAATTATTCTCTCCCACAGTCATGTTAGTCTTGGCATTAAAGAGGTCACAGCACTCAACTGGGGAAATAGAAATCTTTCCCCCAGGATTTTCTGAGCAAGTTCCTTGGTATCGGTACACACCTCAGCCTTGTTTATTGAACTCATATTAGTAACTACGTAAGTAGCAATAGTCTTGTATTATGGTGAAGATCTTTAGAATGAAGTAGATAAAAAAAGAAAAAAAAAATTTCTTTAGGAAGTGAGATTGTTTAATGAAAATTACCCTTTTTTTTTGTTGAAGGTATGAGCAATTCGGATGTGATGGTTGCTCTTCAGCGTGGCTACCGAATGCCACGCATGGAAACCTGTCCAGCTGAGCTTTACGATATCATGAAAACATGCTGGAAAGATAAAGCAGAAGAGAGGCCAACATTTGATTATCTACAGAGTGTGCTTGGTGACTTCTACACAGCAACAGAAGTGCAGTATCAACAACAGCCATAGAGCAAAGAACACTTTTTCTATTGAGGTGGATCGTAGGCACAGACTACTATTTGAATAGACTGCTCAAACCAGTAACTTCACAAGTTTGGATGTCTTAACTGAGTGTGGAAGTTGAAATGCTGAAGGAAAGAGTAATTCTGCAGAGAAAAAGCAGTATTTTTATTTGGTTAAAACAGTTCCTCTAAAGCTTGAAGTTCTCCTTAAATGCTCTGTGTTTTGCATCTGCAGAATCATCCCAAAGCAAGCAGGCATTTTGGGGTAGGGAGGGAGAAGGAAAGAAAGCCATCATGCACTGATGATTTTGCCAATGCCTTCTTAGCATCTAAGTTATGCAGTACATTATTAAGAGTCCTCTATAAACGGGGCAAGAACAGCTGTTTTCAAAAGTCATGAAGGAGAACCTGGAGATTTAAGACACTGTGATGCTCTTAAATCATCTTTTTTGAAATGCAGCATATTGTGAAAATTATTTTTATATCTTTGTTATCATTATTTCACATTAATACCTGGAGTACTGTCACCTCTTGTAAGACTTTCTGAATGGTGTCATGGTTTCCTTTAATGAAGGGTGATGTATGTAATTCTTTACACTGAAAATGATTCAGTTTTACTGCTGGATTACTCATACTAAGTTTAAATTATTCTCAAAGCTTCACATAGTCATCACAGCTGCAGAAGTACAACACGAACACACAAGACAGCAGGAGCGGCAGCACAGCCAGGACTGTGTTCGAAGTCATCATCTGAAGTCCATGGGAAAGCATAGGATTTTCAAAGAAGTTGATGCTTTCATTGCAGTCACTGAGTCTGTTACCAGTCAAAATATTTTAATTTTAATCCTCTGTGGTTATTCAAGACTATTCTTTATATTTTTGCTGCTTTAATCAACTAACCTCAAAATGTGTTTTAAAGCTAAAACTAGCCTAGTCCTGTCAGAAACAACTTGTGGAAATACGCAATAGGATGTCAAGTTACACTGCAGTGACACTATAGGTGTGTTGCTCACTATCTAAATCCAGTTCCTAAAAGTGAATGCAATTGGCTAAGCTCTGCCTATACAGGTGTTCTACCAAATTACTTACCAAAACAGCAGAGCTAATGCAACTGCAATACAACTATTGCATAGATTACTTTTGTGTCCCCCTCAAGTGACACTGGTTCTTACAACTGAAACCCATTACATTTTTGCCACCCCGCCACCCAATTATTTAGGCAAATGGTACTTTGCAGAAGCTTAAAACCTTTTTGAGCCTCAGTGTGCCTACAATGAGCAGTATAAATATTCATTGCTTTTCTTTTCCATTGGCCTCCTTCAGTCAAGCTGTGCAGTTTAAGCAGACTATCAGTTAAATATGTAAATAGTTTCTATTGTATGGCGATTTTTAATTTTAATAAATACTCAATCTGAAGCAAATTGTATGGTAGTAATTTGAAATTAAACAAAGTGCTGATGTTCTATCCGGGGTGACAGCTTCATATGGAACACTGGTGTTCATCACCACTAACAAGATTAAGGGATTCTGCTTTCCTTACGCCTATTCAGCTTTGAGGCGCTGAATAGGACCAAACCAGCTATTTCTGCATCCTTGTTAGTGTTTCTGTTTGGGCTGGAGGGTAGGAAGAGAGGAAGTCAGTCCTCAGCCATTTTTTAAAAGAGCTTCTCAAAAGTCTTTAATGCAATATCAACACAATCCACTGCAACGCTTTGGAAAACATTAGTTAAGAATCGTTCAGCCCTTCATTACAGGCTTTATTTTATTTTCAGGGGAAAAAAAAGAAATAACTTAAACTACCGTAACCTTGTCTTTCAAGCCACTTCCTGTAGCCAACCAAAAGCTCTGGGAAGTAGGGTGGAGCAGTTGCTCTTGGAATAAGAGGTTACACAGTGTTACATAAAGTTGCTAACGTTCAGGTGTCTGAGATGATTGTCAGACTGTCAAGGTGTAGCAGTAGAACATCTGAAATGGTGTTGCAGAAGGTTTCCAGCATTAGCCAGTTCTGGATTTAGGTTTTTTTAATTTGTTTGAATATTGCTGTTCTTTGTCCAGATTGCTCAAAAAAAGCTTTCTTATTCAAGGGATCCCCACTCAGTGTATCGTATAACTACACCAAAACATTAATAGTTGGAATACTTTGTGTAGGAGCAGAATATTATTTTGGACATTCTACCCTGGAGGGATTATAGGCCTGTAGAACTATTGGAGCCAGATAATCTGTATTTAACAGAAATTCTCAAAACATGAGAACAGCACTGGCCCAAGCGCTACACCTCCAGCCTGGGCAAAGACATGTCAGAGTGATTACTTATCGCTGCATTTACACAAACCATCCCAAAACTCAGAACCCCTGGCAAGAGCAGTCACCAGGAAGAGGCTGTTCTCAGCGCTGCGCAGGAAGCCTGCACCACCTAGTGTCTTCACAGGGAGGGTGAGGTTCTTGCTCTGAACTGGGTCCCCTTCCACTAGTCGGAGCAGCTATACAGGGACTGATCAATCCCGTTTACTGAATGATTTTGTCTTGTTCTAAAGCAATCCTCCAGCACTAACAGTCATGGTACTTTCACAGTAGTTAGGAAAAACCCTCACCTTCACTGAACTGAAGTAGCTTTAAGAAAGGTACTTGAAGTTTTATCATGCTCCAGTCTTTCTTCCTTGAGTAACTGTGTAAGTCATATAACCAGGGCTATGATTCTTTCAACTCAAAAGCATGTCAATCACTATGATCACTTGGCCTCAAAATTTATAATCCTTTCCTTACCTTGATTTCACTGGTTTTCTCACCTTCAATAAATGAACAGAGTCAGAGCTGAATTTAGCAATGTAAAAATTTATTATAAATAATTTTTTCAAAGCCTAGTGCTTATTCTTACTCAAAGTTCATATCATACTAAAACAAGTTCCTTTACAATGCTGAGTTAGCCAAAAAACAACAAGGAGCCAGATAAACCTCACTTTGTTGCCTCCTTTAGCAATTTGTTCAGTTTGGTTCCAAGATGGCAGTCTCCAGGTCAAACCCAGAGTATTAACTGAAGAAGCCAGTTATTTTAATTACTTGAGATTAAGTTTACAAGCCCTCTGATTTCTAGGAATCAACAATGAACAGAAATACTTAGTTTAAAATGGTAACAAGCAGAAGACGAACATCCCAGTTTGCCTAAATCACATATTTACCAGTATAGAAGACCATGATAGAAGTTCAAGCAGCTCAAGAATTAAAACTACATATTTATTTCCCAAATCACATCGCTATATCAACATTAAAACCAGAAGTTTAGATCTAACCTTACATAGCTCTAAATTCAATAGTGATTCAATAAAAAGAGTTCTGTATTAACATTTTTGTCAGTTAACACAACAGTGAAGATGGCATCTACAAGTGGGAAAAAGCTACCAACAGTTTATAGATGAAGCCCAGTAACTGTACACTTGGATTAATCACATATTAGTCCTTTGCTTTATGAGCCAACAGTACTTGTTTTCTTGAAGAGGATGAAACACCTTCATACTTCCCCCAGCCTTTAGCAAGAGGTGTAATAGCAGAGGCTGCTACTGTGGATTTCAGGTTAGCCAACAAACCTTTCCTGGGCTTTTGTTGTTTCGGATCCTCCTTAGGGAAATGCTTTTTCCGTTCGTCAAGTTCTTTTTGCAGGGAAGACACTGTTTCTTCCAGCTCCAGAACACGTTTAGCCCAGTTCTGAAGACTACTCATTTCTTGATCCTATGAGGACAAGGCTGTGTTAGGTATATGAACAATCCAAGGTCTTTTTCATGAGGTTAATTTTCTGTTTCAGATTATTTTATTATACCAGTAAACACACTTGTTATTACTATTCCAAATAGTTACTCAATACCCATTTCTTCTGAATTACTTTTATGTAATTTAGAGAAAAACAAACTACAGGGCCATCATTAGAGACCAAGTCTGGCTCACAAGATGATGATAAAATGCTTAGCCACACTATGCAAAGATTTGCTGTTTGTTCTAAGAATCAAATAAAGGAAGCTTTCCTACCTTACCCTGCTATTAGTGAAAGCAAAATTGGTCAAAATAAAACTGTTAGCATAGTCGTAAGTCTACTAACCAGATTTGAATAAATGCCTTGAGTGGGCAGAACAGAGTCTCAAAAATGCTCTTTAATCCTTGTAGTTAACAAGAAGTCACTTTCCTATGTAGATCCAACTAAGAAACAAAGTTCAAGATGAATAATTTTCAGCCTCAGACTAAAAATCATGCAGAAGGTAAATTAATGTTCAAAAGGAAAACATCACTAAGCAGCCTTGTACTTGCTTTGCTTCACTTGCAGACTTACATAGGTGCATGGAATCGAGTTCAGAATGTTCATGTTTTTTTATTTAGGAATCTAGTTGATATCTGAGGTCAGATACTGTCAGCTTTATGAAATCCCTACTTTTGAAGGAAAAATTTCTTCTTTTTCAGTTAATTAAGTAGTTTACCTTCCCATTATCTCTTATAGAGCTCAGCCACCTCTGCAGGTGGCTAGCTGTATAGGCTTTGAAGCCCTAGCCCTTAGGTCTTGTTGCACAAGCACTTATGCACTGACACCTTGCTTGCCATCAGCAGAACACTTGACAGCTAGAGTTCCAAGTATTTTCTTTGCTTGGCAGTTGTGGCATCTTTAGATAAGCAGAAGCTGTTGGCACAGAGTTACCCTATTGTCTGTCTGTCATTTAAGCTGAAAAACAAGCCTTGTATCTTACAAGGTACAAAGTCCAGGAGTGAAACACAAGGGCTCTGACCTCACCACTCAGGAAGTTAGGGAAAAAAAAAAAGAATGTGAACATCAAAAGAAATTACTAAGACGAATGGTGTTTTCACACAAAGATGAGAAGCATCCAGTACAACTAAAGATACAAGTAATATTAAAGTTGCTTTTAAGTTCCTGACAAACCTTGAGCATGATTGTATGCTTCAGTTGACTGTTCTCTTCTGCCATTTTTCTGTAGTCTGCATTAGCTTCTAGCAGAGTTTCATTTAATTTCTGTATTTTTAACTTCAGAGATTTTACAAGCTGAAAATAAAATACACACATGGCAGTTCAAGACTGTGTTTTACATTACTTTTATGACTAGAACTCATACAGAAACTGTAAAAATTTCTGATTAATATTGAGTAGTGCAAACTGCAAGATTAAAGCAATGAGGATGAATTTTGCTTCTCTCAACCTCCTACGTCTCAAACTATCATTTCCAGTGACAAAATACAGCTGGAGCATTAAAGGGCAGTTGTGCTTAAGCTACTGAGTTTACATAGACCTGTCAAAGACCAGCAGCACAGACTAGCCTACTTCTAGAACAGTCTGCTCCTTTTCAGTAAGGGTAGTTAAAAAGAGCACTCTCATCTTACTAAAGCTATTCATATAATGAACTGAAGCACAGTTGCAACATAAGACATCACCTTTCTGATGGGAATATCGATAGATTAAGTCCCGAGAGGGAAAAGAAACTGAACCAGCAAAATTAAAGTTATATCATTAATTTACTTCTTCAAGGTTGGAGGAAAAATATCTATAGGTCGCTACAAAGAACGCAAACCATACCCTTCGCTCACGTTTAAAGGCTGAATGGGAAGAAAAAAAATAGTGAAATACTCATCACATATTCACAGATACATAAGGCAAAGCAGCAGAAGGGCACTGATGAAATCAACTGCTTTAAAACACTCTCTCTTCAGCTACTGCCAGGCAGCAAACCCATCGTTCTAGCCCTTTCGAGCCACACAGTCAACACAATATCCCCATATCAAGCACAAGAGCCAAACGTTCATCAAAATCCAGAATTGACAAAGGAAATGGAAAAGGAAGCGAGCTCTCAAGAACATGAGTAGAAAATAAACGCCAGGGCCATAACATGAGACATTAAACTCTGTAAGGAAAAAGATATTCTTGGAGAACACTTTCTCAGTAGAAAGGGATTTGAGTTCACTTTCCATTTATGGTTTATTAGAACCAGCTGTAACTATTTCTCCAATCCCTAACCCCATTTGTTACTAGTAAAAGCAGCAAGGCTCATCTCTTCCCTCCTCTCCATCCTCTTTAAACACAGGAAACTAACTTGTAGCTTTACAAGTTCATTCAAGGTAACAACCAAAAATGAATATCCAAAAAGATTTAATCTTTTTCTGCACAACACAGAATGAAGCTTATAATTTCTACTCCTATATGCTATCCAGAACACTGAGATCTTTGAGGAAGAGACATTACCCTTTACTTCAGTTTAAGTGGATAGCAGAGTTCAGTACTTGCAGAAGCTATCAATTTAATGCACCATTTTGGCTCTAGATCTAAACCGTTAACACATTCTATAACTGTTCCCCTGTGCATGAGCAGGCATCATTTTCAGGAAGGAAAGCACTGAGGCCATGGCAGCAATGTTTACAACAAATTCCAATACAAAGCTATGTACTTCCCTGGTTCCAACTCACATCATGCTCACCATGTAACTTGTTACAGTAGTAGATGCCTTTACAGAATAAAACCAGAACACAGCCAGTCTCTGGAAAAAGTCATCTACAGTAGGCAAGGGTTTTTTTGTAAACTTGATGCCCATTTGCAAGAATCTCCATGTTTTTGCCTACAGTGCAGATCCTTAAGCATTAAACCATGCCAGAGTTTAGGACTCTTATGCCTAGATTTGCTAAATACTAAGTTAAGCTACCTTTTCTTTCTCTTGGCATTGTTTCTGCAGTCCTCCATTGGCTCTCTTCATCATCTTGTTCTGAAGTTCTATAGGAAAGAGAAAAGTTTGTTTGTTCATAGGCAGCATAAAAAGTAAATAGAACTTTAAATATCCAGATTAGATTCCTACCGAGTTCCATGTTATTTTCAGTAGCCAGTATATCTGAGTTCAGACTTCCCAGAGCCAACAGCCTCCCCGACTGTTCATCAAGTTGCTTTTCCAATTGGAGTATTTTATTCTCTCTATCCTAAAAGAAGGGCACATGGTAGAATTTTCTAAATTTCTGCTTAACCTGGTGCATTACAGCATGTCCTTCATTTACACACACACATATATGCAGTTACAAAATCATTTCGCAGGTGGAAGTTGTGATATGCAAGAAAAATCACTAAGGAATAGCACTCAGATCACAAGACCGAGGAGGAAGTTACTTTACACAGGAGTCAACTCTTCCAATCTGAAGATTTCCAAGCTGTATTGAAAGTAACCATATGGCAGAAAGGAAGCTTTAATACATCTGTGTAAAACACTGTTGCCAATTAGCTTGCTAGATAGGAAGAACCAAGCTTCAATTTTGATCTCTTTTTCAGTACCTGTCAGATTGCTAGAGGAGTATTTTAGAGAGGGAAATCAAACAAGAGTCACCATCAAGAAAAGTTATTCACCTAACTCTGGCTCTCTGAAGCTGCCACTCAGATTTTATGTTGTGCTCCAGTTCATCAAGTAAGACTTTAACATCCTAGGGATTTCATCAGTTTCTTATTTGACTTGCTATCAAGACCATCTTGTTCTCTAGTTCTTTCCTTAATGCAGCCTTGTGGACAGTGTACAAGGCAGCTATAAGTACAGAGAGCACAATTAAAACCCTTTTCCTCCACCCCAACATATGAATACCTAGGGCTTACGCGAAAATAAAACCAGAGTCTGAGTTAAAAAGACAAGTGTGAAGGAGCTAGAAAAAGAAAGGCAATTACACAACAGTGTTGCTTGTCAGCACCTGAATGGAGAGCTGTAAAAGCAAGTGTTTATACATCACAATCTTCAAGAAAAACCCACTTCCCTCATTCATGTCTTGAAAGGAGCCTGCCTACCATTGGAGTAAGTGATCCTGAGCAGGAAAGCACAGTGAGAAAGTACCTCTGGCGCACACCACAGTTCTATTCTTCCACTACAGACCTTCAGAAAAGACTGAGACCCACAGGTCCCCTCTACTGCCTGGGTACACTTAGCCATCTATGCAGAGGCTAGAAGTGACGACTGATACCAACTCCGACCAGTTCTAGGTACAACTGCCTTCAACAGAGTAAGTTCATCCCTGAATAAAATTTGATTTCTTATCACAGTTTCTTATCCCACAATCCTCCATGTAGACTTTCAGAGCAGAAATACATTATACCTACAAAATACCTACCCTGTATTAAATTCCTCACTGCCCTTTCAGGCTAGCTTTTTATTCCACACTCTGCAGCCCCGAGGATCTCCAGAAAGCTGGACTGCTATATACATCACCTGTCTAGGTGTTCCAAACATTGCATTACAGAGATAAAGATGACTTGGATTTAATCTTTCTGGGTTCTCAAAGATTGGAAAATATAAGAATATACTACAGGTAGTGTGAGACAGAGGATATCTCTATCCCTATGATCAGCACTGGACACCAGAACAGCTAAGCTGAACTGCTAGTTATTTTGACTGTTCAGTGTTACATTTGGGATTCCCGAATTATTCGGTTAAGGAAAGGCAAAATTTACCTTTAAGAGGCTAGCACACAATTTTTAGCAGTATATATGACTACATAGAGAGTATGTCATACCTCAACTTTCTCTTGTTCAGCTAGAAATTCTTCTATGGGAACATACTGGTCTTCAATTTGTTCCATTGCACACATATATGCATGTTTCTTGATGGCCTCTTTATACATCTCAAATTTGCTCTCCAGTTTTTCTTCATAACTGTCTTTCATATCTTCCAAACGGTTGCTAAGGAGAACATAGTTTTATTGAAGACATTTAAATAAACTACTACAATTTGATTATGTATGTTCAACTGGCAATATCCAAGTTATTCATCTACTCATAAATAGTGAAGTTAAGAAACCAAGAAATTACTTTTCTCCTTCTCATTCTCAATAGTCTTACAGACTTGCACCAAGGCATAACTTCCACATGACATATACAAAAATCAACCATCCACCTGTTGTGACAGATACAACTACGCCCAATTAGACCTCATAATTTGAAGCATATTTCCAGGGCAGTGTCCTTCATATTGTTGTTTTGGGGTTCGGTTTTTATTTCTTCCCTTCAAGATAAATGTCAAATTCATTTCACCTTATTTTTTCAAGACATTACACATTACTGCCCCAGCAGGGGCACAGAACATCACCTCAACAGATAAAAGGTGTCACTGCTGTTTCATATGCTCAGCCAAAAAAGGACCCAAACAATTTTAAAGTCAGTGCAGGTGTTAAACCATGTGTTCAGCTGTCAACTCAGGGATAGTCTCAGTTAGAAGTAACAGTGATTTCAGGAAACGAGCAGCAGGAAACTGGTTTCAAGAAGAGTTAAGAGGAAGTAAATTCAGTTTGAGCAACTTGGACACACTTGAAAAAAAAGTCTTCAAATTAGTAATACCAGTGCATGCAGCCGCAGTAATTTACAAGACTGTAAACTAAGAACAGCTCACAAATCAACCAGGAGCACAAATCCAGGGGAGCTTAAAGAGATGAAATTTAAACTACCTTAAGCACATACATGCCTATTAACATGAAGTGTATGTTTTGGAACAATCAGAAGCCTCCATGGGGCACCTGTAACAATTTTGCACATCGCTAAATACTAACAACAAGTCAGAAAATCTCCAGTAGCTACAAATTAAACAAAGTTAAACAGAAAACAGCATTAATTTTCCATTGTACATGAGAAGAGGCTGATCAGTACAAGTTGATCTTCATGTTCCTTCTTCCCTTTTCACCAGAAGCTTCGAAACTGTCAAGAACTAACTTCCCTAAGTAACATGAGTATACTTGTCTTGCATATACATATGTACGTTTATACATACATATGTGTATATAAATGCATGCATTCATATACGCGTAATCCTTTCAGTCTTGAAGAGAAATGCAACATAACTTGCCTCCACGTTTCCTCTGTTTCCAACAGCTGTCGGAACATTGCTTCTGCCATCTCTCTACGTATCTTCACCTCCAATAGGAGTTTACTTTGCCTTTCTGCAACTAGCTTTTCCTTTAAGTCCTCTGTAGCTTTCAAGAGATCCTAAATTCAACATATTGCCTTTCAAAAAACAAGCTAGAAACACACATTTGCAACATATCACATGAAACACATGATATGCATGTCAAATTAAATATTCATATGCACACTATCCACAGAGGGCATTTCTACAAACCTGCATTTTCAGGGCGGCTGCAGATGAGGTTAAATATAATAAAATAATAAAATAGTTTGGGTTGGAAAAGACCTTCAAAGGTCACCTAGTCAAAACCCCTGAGTTCCTACTGCAAATACAACCTTTCTCTATCTTGATAGCTTCTGCTAGAAAAAAAGTTTATTACTCTTTTCACATTTAAATATTAATTTGTACAACCATTTAGTATAAAACCTAGTTGACTTTCACAATTCATTGTTGTTAGATTGCACAGATTTGTTTTTGAAATACTGCATCTTAGCTTGTTCCTGCTGTACCCAAAAGAGCACAAACAACTAAAAGTTGTTTTAAATACACGTGCTGCTTCCCTTACTCTTAGCATTAAGCAATCAGTTGAATTCCAAATCTAGCACTTGACTTAATTAGAAAGCCACAGGCAGCCTTTCACAGCTACACTTGATCTCTCAGAACCAGAACACTTTAAGACTAGGTCTGCATGACCCCAAGCAGAAGCACATCTTTTAAGTTCAAAGCTTCTAATATTATAGCTAATGGTGTTGGTTTTCTTGGGTACATTCTTTAGTAAATGTGCACCTACCTCATGACTCAGAATGGTGATGTCCACTTCCTCTTCTGCATAGGTTTCAGTACTGTCAGGAAAGTCATCTACAGATGTACCAGCATCAAACTGCATGATAGGTTTATCATAACCTCCAACAAGCTTGGGTGAAAAATCATCAAAACTTCTGGGGAGGATTGTCTGGACTACCTGAAAAAAAAACCAGAATTGAAAGCACTGATCTATCATTGCTGTCAATATTGCAGCTATCAGAAAACTAGGAAGAAGTGTTATGAAGGTACTGTTGTATTTAAACTATATTTAATGATTACAAGAGCATTAACATAGTTTTACATGTCCCTTACCAGACAAAGTTCTACATCAATATGAATATAAGACTTCGGTACTCTAACGAAGTACAAGTACACTTGTCTAGAAAGGTGTTTTCTCCGTAGTCTCCTGCGAAGGTAATGAAAAGCAGGAAATCCCCAAAACATTTGTTCCTTCCCAAAATACTGCAACTAGGATTCAGCAATTCAGGCTAGTTAGAAATTTTATGTCATAGGACAAGACATCAGAGAAGCTTGTCTCCTCAGTGCACACTTATCTTATGAAAGTTGCAGCTGAAAAGAATTAGAGACTTTTTTCTCTCCAAGATCACATTAAACATGTCATTACAGGCTTGGAATGTGTCAAAGCTAATCCATGGTTCCAGACTAGAAAAAAAACCTATTTCTGCCAAAAAATGCAACATAGCCCACCTTCCCACTCCTTACAAGAAGCAGCTTCTACTTCTTTTACTGCCACCACAAGCTGTTCAAGAAGTTTTGAGCAACTGCCATCTCGTGCAACAGATGCTTAAATGAACACAGGTTAAACAATTCATCAAAAGCTTGAATCATAACCTTGCATTTGCTCATATATACTTTAACCAGACATATCTGAAAGCACTCAGACTACTTTTTCACAGATTGTTGGTGTGTAGAACTGAACAAGCCAGAGCTGCAGCTATCTTTACTTAATTGCAAGAAGGTGGTAAGGGCTGGCAAGACTATCAGAAGCCTTTTAGAGGGAAGCCACAGGCAGAAGAATTAGTATGATGCATCAAAAGTCCAAATCACACTCGAGTCCATACAACCTGATAATTTCACAAACCAAGGGTAACAAAGAATGCAGATTAGCAGAAGGAGTAGATGAACTCTTACCTGTTTGGCTATAGCTGCAAATTTCATTACGTGTAGTGTTTCATCATATGTGGAAGCATGCTGATTAATGTTTACAATCATACAAGCTTTGCCTTTTCCACAGAAGAATGGCTGAAACAGACGAGTCAGCTTGCTCTCTCTGAATGGAATATAGCTTGGCTTCATCCTTATGGGGAGAAAAGTAATAAAAGTGTGAAACAAAACAAAAATTGCAAAGTTACATGAAACTGTAACTAAGCTTAATTCTTGGTGTCAAGAAATCGATCCAGTAGGATGCTCATATTTAAGCCTTATCTATTTCATACCAAAGAGCAAGGTCTTTCCTAAACCTCATAAGGTCTCCAACAAATTAAACTATTTAAAAGTAAAAAAGTAGCATAGCGTCTGCGCCGTAGATCCCAGCGTTACAAAGCAGATACTGGAACAAGCCAAAAGCTAAGTACAGGACATGTCAGCTGTCTGACAAATTTACCTGTATAATTTGGAAATGGAAGAGAACAAAACAGGAGCTTTGTTTTGCTCATACACACACTAAAAAGTCTTGGTAGTTTACTGCTAATTGCCCCTTTTTTTATTCTCTGCAGTTTCAGCCTAAAACTTAGCATGTTGCTTACAACTTGTCACTTACTTTGGATTTTGATTTTGCTTCAGTGCTGCAATGCACTTTCCAAGAATATGAAGAGAATTATTAATATTTCCTGCTTCTTTTAGTCTATCTCCAAAGGCTTGTGTTTTATTACACCTCTCTGACCCAGCCAAGTCACAGAAAGACAACCTGCATGAAAGAATTATACAGAACATGCATATAAACTTGTTTTTAAACAGTATGAGAACAGCACTGCATGTCTTCAATTCTTTATGTGTATAAAGTGTAAATGAGCGACTCATTTCAGCCTACCTAGATCACAGGATAAGTGGCACTTTAATGTTGATGTTTTGTCCAGGAGGCACTATGCAACATATGCGAGGCACTATGCTGTATTTAGGGTAACAGCACTAACCTACCATATCTTCCCATTGTATATGAAGACACTTGAACTAGACTGCTTCTCCTAAGACAGTCTATTCAGCACATCCAAATAACTCAGCATTCATCTAAACTTCGTAGGCATCCTTACATGAAGAATTCAGCTCAGCAACCTAAATTTTGTTGCAATCCTGAAGTACTTCCAGGCAAGATAAGAGGAATTTCTGAGACAGTTTTCTACTCTGGGGCAATGCGAAGAAGCATTTTACAGTCACTTTCCACTGGTTTCAGCACTGAGAGGATTGCAGGGTAGTATACAAAACACACTGTGGTCTGCCCCTTTTGGTTAGAGTTATTTGTTCACTATTCTTAGCAAGAAGACAGAAGTCCTCCTGAGATCACCTTAGAGCTCTTTGTTTCCCTCTAGCAATTAAGCGCTACTGAACTCAGGCCACTGAACTGCCCCTAATGGTACAATAGGTTACAATCAGAGGCAACTATCCTGCATAATCAAGGAATTTCATCATTTTCACTTCATATTAAGAAAGCTCTTGAAATACTCTGGCAGTTAGATAATTTGTGTAATCAAACTATTACTTATACAAATTTATTTACACAAAATAAAACCTCTGTAAGATTAGAGCCTTTCACACAGCTAAAAAGTACATAGTAATACTATACACATTATTAAGGCACATATTTCAGTTATGTGAAAGGCTATGAATACAGTGTGGTATTATATAGTACTACTCTGTCCCCTCCTTCTCATTATGTTAGACAATAGATGTGTGTCTCCCTCCATTTTTGTCCTACTGAGAGTTTTAATGGGCTCTTTCAGCCAAACTTTAACAGAGTAAGAGACACAGAAACACTTCCACACCTGTCCCTATCCGATTTCCAGACAGTTTTATGCAGCCAGTGGAATTCCAATTTCCTCTCAGCTCTTGGAGTAGTTTTTCAATAAAAGAAAGTTCCCCAGTTTAGCACACTTACACCTTACCAACTCTTCTGAAGTATTTACATTCTGGTAATCAGCTGAAGCATTCACTTACTCTGAAACTCCAAGAACACGCGGCTGATGCTCATCAGTTAGCTTGAGTAGCCTGATTGAAAATATACAGTGACTGGAATGGAAAGAAGCTCTTTTTAATAAGCACAATTATGAAAATTAAGCAGTCACTGAAGCAAAGTAAAATTCTTATGATACAGAAAGTTCAGTGCTGAAGAAAGAACAAGAATTAATTCACTGATTTACATCAGTTACCTTTGCAATGCATTCATTTGGCAGCAAAAAAGCAGCAATAAAAGTTGTAGTTGACTTTCCATTTCTTTTAATACAGGAAGGAAAAAATGTTACATGAAACCTACAAACTGTCTAGGACAATAAACAAGCCAGTTCACCTAAGTCAGATGATCAGAGGATGACTGCTCAGGTAGCCACTTCATATACAAACTTAAGGCAGTATCTGAAATCAGTAGATCTGAAGAACTGATTAGGAATAGGTACTGGGGAAGCAAGTAAGTTAAGGTTGGACAGTCCTGTAATTTTGCCTACAGTTATTTGTTCGGTTTTGAGATTATTCTGTTCCCTAGAAAGGTTGATTTTGTAACCTTGGAAAATCCAGTTATCATGTTCTAGACATCAAGCTACAAAGAAGAACCAGAAGTGCCCTGTCCTCAGTTTACCCAGCACATCAGGAAGCACAGAAGACAAACTTCTCCAGTATATATTTAAAGCAGGGCTTCACTCCTAGACCAACCCACAACTTAAGAACTGGAGTTTCTTATAACAAACAAACCACCCCAACTAAGAAACAAACTAGGTGGAAGTCAGCATATTCTGAGCCCAAAATTCTGCCAAAAAAAAAAAAAAAAAAAAAAAGCACAGTTCTTTTCTGCGCTACTGTAAGAACTGTCGTGGTTTAGGCCATGAAGAGTGAAATCCAGGTAGAATCATAGCATGAAATCCAATGGCAGTTGTCTTTATCTAACACAGAACAACTTCTTGCTTTTTATAGAAAAAAACAGGTTTAGTAACACTATTAGATAAATACACAACATGGCCCTTCCACACTTAAAGAATAAAGAAGAGGACATTAAAATCAAGTAAGAAGGCATTTTCAATAGAAAGTATACCACCTTCTCTATTTCCTCCGACTCCATCAAGCCAGGTTCTCCTCGAGCTGTCTCCAGTGCCAGGTAAAAGCTAGGAGTTTATTTCTTAATATACCAAGATCAGCTAGAACACAGCAAGCATCTAGGTAATCCAGCAGCACTGCAAGGTACTGCACAACTCCTTCCTACATCCTCTACTGAGAGGCTCCAGGTTTCCAGGAAATGTACTGCCAGTGATGAAGAGCCAACCATCTTTTCCTTCGACATCCTTTCACAGACATCCCCACTCAGCATCATTAGCATTTACCAAGATGTATAGCTCTATTGGCACTCAAAAATGTACGTGATCTGATCCTTTTGGCTACCCGAATCCATGAATAGCAACCCAAGCCCAGCTACTATCAAAGTTTCTTCCAGAAAGAATTTCATAAAAAACCCAGAATAATCAAGCAAAGTCTTAAACTATTATTGAAGAGTGGTTAATTCGAAACATATTCTAGAGTCTTCTCCTCCCTTCCCCCCTTCTTTCTCCCCTTAAAAGGAACAGATTGTGCTTACAATTAGAGGAACTAACCTCCTGCTTGATTGCTCATTCATTTTAGTACAAGCAAAGCTTCTGTTCTTGTTTCCTATTTTTAGTATTTTGCAGGCTTCTTCAGTGCTGTGAATGTTAATCCACTTTAAGTCTGTGGAAAGAGACCATTTACATACATTTCTGATGATCAAAGATATTCTGTGAAACTGCTAAGGTTATAAAACAGTATTACCTTTAATATAAGAATTTCCTCCTTGATCCTCACAAATTCTTAAGACTCTGCGCTTCTGATTTTTTGATGTAGATAATACATTTAATAGGTCATACACATATTCATTATAAATTTCACAAAAGGAAATCCACACAGATACTTGTGTCTTTTGGTGTGTATTAGTCCTGTATACATCAAGTGGAACAAAGTTCTTCTCTGCTACCCCAAAACAAAGGAAAAGATCAATGATCAAACAACATATTGATAAATTTTATAGTATATAGAACCTTCTAAAAGGAGGAGGCTTGTGTATGTCTTGTACAATTAGATATACAGTACTGCATAATTTTGAGTTTACCCAAGAATGTTCACATTTCTCAGCAGTCGCATGCACTGAGGATATGCCCAAGTTCTAAGCTATTGCCCCATAATCTTCCAGAAGTTTACACATTCACTTTGCAGAACTAAGCTTCCCTCTTCACTCAAAAGGAGAAAAGGTATCAGAATATTTTCATATATTTCCTCTTCCTCCAGAGTAGAGCCATTAAAATTTTGTTGAAATGCTATACCACAAATATACATACACAGAGATTTTTTTAATCCACCAACAGTTACACTTATATATTCCTAAATTCTTATAGTCCCCTTCATCTCAAAATTTTCCACTGTATTTTACCTGATGAATCAGAAGGAAGACTTTTTGAGGTACAGTCAGAAGAATACGACTCCACATCACACATATTTGTTATAGTATTTGAGCTGCCTTCTGTCTCCTTGAGAAAAAGACCATTGCATCCATATGAACAGACCAACAACAACGGAAGTTAAAAATGACAGCAATTCCAGTATTTAAATATCAAAACAGTACGAAGTGTTAAGCCACCCTCACTCTGACTGCAGATGAAGTGTTTTTTAATAATACTGAACTAAATCAATAAATGCTCTTTCCCTCACAAGAACAATTGCTCTCCAATATCCCAGCAACCTGTTTTGGAGGCCAATTGCTGCTAACATTCTATCATGCTTACTTTACAGTTCTGGGAGAAACAAGACCCTCTGTCAGACTGCGACAGCTCAGACTGCTTTTATGAACTATTGGGCAAATCTGAACAGTACTTCAGTCAATCAAAAGAATGGGAGAAGTAAGTTTCTTTCAGGGGCAGATAGCAGGGTGGAGAGCAACAGAGAAAGTAAAGAAGCAGACATTCCTAATTTGCCTGCTTGCTATAAATCACTTTTGCAAATCACAGGCTTGTGCCAGGCCTGGGAAAGTATGAGTCAAACTTACTTTAAAACCTCAGAAAAGTGAAATAACTTCATAAAGACCTTAAAGATCTGATGAAGCAACAGCCAAAGTTGGTTTAATTAATACTGAATTAAAGCACCACTAAAAATACTATACAGAAAACAGCACAGTCTCTTTAAGTACACACATTTCCTCAATTTCTTTACATCAAAAAAAATATTAAAAAGCCTGTCAAGACTTGTCAAAGCACAGGCTTCACATTACCCATAGGAAAACTGGTGTAACAAAGCAACTCCCACTATTTAGACATTCCAACATACCCACATACTACCTCCCTCCCTATTTTTATAAACTAATAAAAGTTTTCATCAGGACATTCACCCCAATTTCGCAAAACCCAGTCTTGATAGGGCATCATCCTAGCTACAGTAGAAGAGGGGAACAGATTCAAAGAAGTAAACCTTAATGTTCTAGCTATTTTAACACAGCTCTAAATTCATTATGGACTGACTACTGCTGCCTGTGTTACTCACTTGGTATTTCCAAAATGGAATCTTTTAGAAAATTATGAAGCCATACTTGAAGATCTTTCATTTTAAAGATAAATAGTACACAATTTCATTGTCATTTGTAAGTGGCCATGTTTCTTGAGTAGTTACAAGTATAACCACAAACATGGATTCTATTAATTCTGTTTGTGAAGTAGAAAGCCAAATTCTAAAGCAGGGTATGGGAATGACATATGTGGCATATCTATGCATGTCAAAACCAGAATGTAAAACACCCAGTGCCACAGTACTTGTGCATGTGATTAATTTTTGTAAAGGTGTTTCAATAAAACCAAATTAGCTATGCTGCTATACTGCTCTTCAAATCACAAGACCAAATACAGAAAAGAGCATGAAGATGACTGCCTGAAAACAAGTGGGAACAGGAACTGACATTGTTTGCCAGTGACAGAAGCTGACATTTAATATCAAATATGAGGACAGGTGGGAATAGGAACGCAAGTAAAGCAGCATTTAATCCAGGAAAAAACAGTATTTAATCCCATTAATAGAATAAGCAAAGGGAAGGAAAGAGAGGGTGTGAACCCTGATAAGCAAGTTTTTGCATCAGTAATGTATAGAGAACAAGCAGTAGAACATTAAACACAGGGGCATTGCAGTAACTCAGAGCAGTTTAAACTGAGAGAATGAAAGGAATAGCAAGCTCTTTCTGCATGACATGTAAACTGAGCCTGGGAAAAGGGCCTACAGAAATCCATGTAAACCAAAACCAAGCCCACCAAACCATATCTGCTCTCAGATTACAAGCTTCAGTGAGCATCTGGACAGTGATACTATTCTTTCCCAAGCTATCAAGCTGCTTGGGATTGCTGAGCTATCACTGTGAAAGCATTGTAATACCTATGCAAGGTCTTGTCATGTATTATTTTCTAGATGCATTTTTACCTTTCCTTCTTGACGGTGGTCTTGCTTTTCACTGTGGTGCATCAGCATCTACTGCAACATTCAGTAACTAAACTATTAGTGAAGTCAGACTGTGATTTAACAGAAAGGAATATTTGTAAAATATGGAGTTATCATCAAAACAAGATGTTTGACCTCCCGTTCTAGACCTCGAAGTCCTACCTCTTCCCTCTTGCAAGCTTTTAAGTTCCATAAAGGTATTTTTAAAATATTTACCTACTACCCTTCTGACCATCTCAAGTTATAATGAAGACTCTCACCCCCGTACATACACACACAGTGCAAGTGAGCTCTTCACAAACTCTCAGATATGTAATCTTTAGCATCTTTGAGATCTTTCGACTGAGATCTTTCCTCAAAAGTTAACCAGACTCAGACTAAACAAAGTTTGGTTTGCAGAGTTTATATCAAGCAACAGAATTTAGAGTCAAACTTTACATATGAATTCGATTCATAGAAGGATATTCTCTCAGAGCTAACTGGAGTATTTTAACGGCTTTGGTATTAAAGACCACAAAAAAGAAAACCCAGTCAATCACTACTTTTGTACTTCTCAGAATTCAGTCAGAGTTGCTTTAAATGGTAATCAGCTGAGCCTACTGCATCTCACTTCACTTGCAGCACCAGAAAAGTTCCTTTATGAAGCTACATAAATCATGTGTTTACAAACTTTTTAATCTGCCTTATAAGGCTGTCTTCAACCGAAATGGACACTTCCGCTTTCTTCACTAATCCTGCTAAGATTTTGCCATCATCTCTCCTAAAATAGTACAGGAATTTGAACAACTGCCCTGGGATCCAGCCTGGGAACCTGATCCAAAAGAAGATTTGCTTAAGAAGCGGGTGTTAGATTGGCCAGCTCTCAGGCTTCTCAAAGGCTAGTGTCACCACAGTGTCAGAACTGCTCCTCTATAGAAATCCAGGCTTTGGCTTTGCAATGGTTTTTTGCTTGAACTGTGTGCTGCCTGCTACAGAAAGTTTTTCCAGTTTACCCTGAGCTCCAAAACCAGGCAGTTGCCTTATTCCAAGGATCACCAAGTGTCCATTCAGTAGAGTTATAGATAGATTTTTTAGTTATCTAAAGAATCAATAGGGAAATAGAGGTTTTAAATATAGTCTGTTAGACAGGAAGCTTTGAAGAAGCTTCATTAACAAGGAAGTATTTGATCACTGACCTCTTTCAGTGATGCAAGAACAGCCATTTTCATGGCTTCTTCTTGCTTAACTTGTGCATCTTCTAGTTTCTTGACACTGTTACTCAAATATGGCTTGAAGTTCATCTTCAGATAATGTCTTCCCCTGATGTGGTTAAAAACCACATCAAGTGAGCGAGGCAAAATACCAAAATCCTTTGAAGTCCCTTAAAAATAAAGCAAGATAAAATGTAGGTGTTCATATAACTTCTCATTGGATTTTCACTTGGTTGTCATACATGCTTTTTGGGAAATATGTTAATACCTTGGATAGTGAATGTCTTGCCTGCGTTTGTAATCCCGTAAGTAAACACCAGTCCATTTACTCCATTCACATATGCTCTTACTATCTCTTTCATTGAGCCTTCAAAAAATTCACTCTGAGTGGTTTCTGGTCCAAAGACCTTGGAGAAGGGAAAAAAACCCCAAACAAAAACCAAACCAAAAATCCAAAGCAAAACAAAAAACCCCCCAAAAAAACAAAACAACAAAACAAAGGATAAAAAAAAAAAGTGATAAATGGCACAAAGTAGTTTAATATATCAAAATATTAAGCACTGGTTAGTTGTGACTAGTTTTTCAGAACAAGCTGAGGAGACAATACCAGTTTCATTTTCTGTCTTATCTGGCTGACTGAACATCTTCTGTTGGGTTTTCATAGGGTGCCTGTTTAATTCAGAGAGGCACTCAGGCTTGGTTTTATTTTTGAATATTTTCCTATACCTAAACCAGACTGCTCAGTGCTACTGAGCACATACTCTTTAGTGGGTACTTTCAAGAGCTTTGCTGGTGATGCACAGCTCCCCTCCTCACTCTGCACCATTACAGTGGTCTGAATGACTCAATGCCTGGACCTGTATTTTGATACTCCAAGAACAGAGTTTCTTGCAGTAGGCAATAGAGTTAAGAAATTTACTTCCAGCGTAGGAGGTTCCAGCAGTTTGGCTGCTTTCTTTCAAACATAAGTTCCTGAACACAAGTCCCCAAGTCCCCTTAAACTTGTGACTTCCTGTAGCACTCCCAGATAAGGGCATCTTGAGGAACAACAGAACAGCACTAAGTTTGTGCTCACAAGAAGCTTCTGTAGCATCTAATCAAAGAGAACAAC
This sequence comes from Psilopsiagon aurifrons, assembly GCA_025447955.1. Taxonomy (NCBI): domain Eukaryota; kingdom Metazoa; phylum Chordata; class Aves; order Psittaciformes; family Psittacidae; genus Psilopsiagon; species Psilopsiagon aurifrons. Next base: position 21,032 of record JAOEHY010028730.1, on the reverse strand, counting down.
AGAGCTACCAAAGAACCTTCCCTTGTCTCATCTAATAGGCATCTCCACTGTAATAATGCTTTCTTGACAGCCTAACAGTAAGTAATAAGCAGCTGGGGGGGGGAGAAGGGGTGGTTAAGGAAAATGCCACCACACGTAATTCCAAGAAGAAAAATCACATTGCATGGTGCAGTAGAAAAATCAGTCATTATCATTGTGAGAAAATAAACTATAACTGAAAATGAGAATAAAGTTTGTCTACCTGAGAAAACGTGAACTTGTGCACAGTATGACCAATTCCTTTTTCACTGTTTTTCATTGCAGAAGACTCTTTGGGTGCATTAAGAATCACTGTCTGGTGATCTTCAATAGTTACACAACACTTAAAAGACAAGACAAGGTAAACCAAAGCACCACACAAAATTATTTAGGAAGACAGAAATCCATAAAAACAACCCAACAAGGACAAACACACCAACCCCAGAAGCCTAGTGTTTTTACCAGAGCTACATAGAGTTGCAAAATTTACATATCATCTCTCTTGAAGCACATAACAACAATAGAGATACCCACTTCATGTGAAAGACAGCGTATACAAAATTAAGGCAATTGTCTGGAGTTTTCTGTAAGGTATAAATTTTGTGAACTATATTGTGTGGCTTGCACAATCCTAGCTGTAAAAGCAAAGCTATATAAAAATCTACTGGCTTTCCACTTCAGTCATTTCCAGTGTGAAACAAGCTATGACCAGCATAAATAAAATTAAGTCGAAGCATTATCTTGTGATTGATAGATGATGTTATCAGTAATGAAGGAAACAATTAGTTTCAAGTATAGGTGAGGTACAATTACCTGCCACTCAACAAATGCAGAATGCTGTATCACAGGAAAAATTATTTTACACCAGACAGGGTTCTAAAAACACAAACTGAACTACCAGTATAGCTGAACAGTGTCTTGAAGCATCAGCTGCAAGGACTGATTGTAACTAAATCTAACATTTGTGTTCAGAGGCTGGCCAGAGCTGGTAAAACTAATCATCCATGTGTGGCATGTACATAGGAGGTACTGCTCTTGGAGTCTCAATTAACAAGTCTGATTATCAACTGGTATAGAAGGTCTAAGAAGCTGGGTACTGAATTGCTCACTACGCCAGGGTCTAAACTTGTGTACTTTTTAACATTCATCCCATGTTGCAAGAAACAGGAATGCTGGTCAGATGTACTAAATCCTAGAGGGCTACAGAAGAATCCAACATGTGAAGCATGTGCCAGCAGCTTTATAGAAGCTCGAGCAGTCAAGGCCTGCAGAGCTGGAATCCAGGTGGTAACACATTGCTCTTGTCTCCCTTAGTCAACCCCACAGATAAGCTGGCAGGAGTTGGGCTATTTCTGACCAGGTACACATTGTTTATGTTCAAAGAACACAACTTCCTGCTCTCCAGCAGCTGACTCACAAGAGTCACTGACAGTTGTATCAAGAGTACAGAATTTCATCCAGGTTGTCAGAAATTTTCCACTCCAAAAAGGAATAACAACTCAATTTGATTTTGTAAATCAATTTACCCTTACAGCCAGCTCAGGTTGATGAATGATATCAAACTGGAAGCATTGTGACAGTGCATAGGAAGGAGGAGTGTTCTGTGTGTTTGCATGTGTACATTTATATATGTAAAACACTTAAGCATCTGAATCTGACAGTATAAACTGTAGATGTTATAGGAAAAAAAACTTCACAGGATGAGCAACAAGTCAGCGGGATGAGGCAGTAGGCTGTCCAAGCACTACAGAGAAACCAAAGGGTCGGGTTCCTGAACTACTCCTGGAACTGCATCACCTCTTCCATTTAAATAAAGTACCCAGTGGAATTTTGCAGAGCTACAGGCATGCATGTCTGTACCATGCAAATTGGTAAATATTGTGATAAAAACATTACATTTACCCAGGTGTCCACTAATTCTATTCCAAAGCAGTACACAACTTCAATAAAAGAAAGTCACAGTTTACAATACTAGGTGCTCTTTGGTGGAAAAGAAAAACTCATTTCTTAATTCTACAACTAACCTGAGATTCATGGTTTTCAAGCTCTGCTACAGAAAAGGGCCGCACTCTCAAGAAGACTTTCAAAGGCTGATATGCCTATTCATAAAAAAAAACACACAAAACAAAACCACACACACACAAAACAATCCACAGTCATAATGGCCACTTTCTAAATAGAACACCCCCCAAATTGTATCAGCATACATCTCAAATGCACTATTTCCTTTTTTATCTCACTGCCTCACCTCTTCCTTCCTTGTGAAGTTCAGACCCTAAGCTTTCATTTGCTTCTTTATTCCTAATGCCCTTAAGTAGGCTTTTCGTACCTCCCTCCCCCCCTCTTCCCCATACCTTCCCTTTTAGTGCTCTTTTAGGACAAAGCCAGTATCTTCTTTTTAAAAGAGCAAACCAACAAATTTATGTTCATTGACATGAATTGCACTGCTTCCACCTTCTGGTGTTACTCTGTATTGAATTCAAACTGGATTTTCTAAAGCTGCTCTATAGTATTCCACTTCCACTGTGTACGGAGCATGTTAACAGATTGACATATTAGTCTCCAGAGGCACCTTTATTACCACTACATAGGCACAAGCCCCTCGTCTTCCTCACAGTAACTACCATAAAACAGCTTTCAGTTGCTAAGGTGGGCTTTTCTATCCCGCACCATTATACAAAGGTCTCCCTATCCAGTTAAAGCAGTAATAGCCAGGAGATTTTTAGAGGGATCCCAGCATTCCTTCCTTTCTCATAGAGCTTCAAAGTCACTACTTTGGCAACTTGTTCATTCATCAGATGGATCAACCAGAGTACTCCAAATCCCTCTCCACAGGCAGCACTCTACTAATCATACAAAATTAAGTCACCTGAGGGAATTAAGCCTATCAGGAAACCTACAAGTCCATAAAGGCAGGGATGGCAATGCAATCTGCAGAAGTGCACTCCAGCACAGCATTACAGAGCTTTATTTCCAATCACCTAACAAGCTTTCAACAAGGATCTATATGCTTGCTTAGCTTACTAAAAGGAATGGTACAGTCACGTTACATTCAAAGTGCAATTACTGAAGTCCTCTACTTCTCAAAAGCTTAGACATTGCTACAACACATCATGCAGCACTGACCATCTGCATTGGCTAATGGCTATGATCTACTTGTAGCAACAAGAAGCAAGCAGAAGAACGAAATACATCCTGGGAACAGGGGAATACAGCAGTTATCACTCAATAAGTATTTGGCTTAATTAGAGCTTAAAAAACCCATAATCAGAAGACCTACTAAAAACCAACCCACACCTGCTGTTCCTCTGTATTAGGCAAGACAGTTGACTCCACAGGTGAAGGATTACCCAATACAGTGAGAAAAGAAACTGATTCCATTGTATCAGGTGCTTCTGCAGAAATACAGCTTTTTGCTTCATCATCCATTTTCTGTGCAAAGGAACTTGAAAAAAAAAAGACAGACGAAAACAAACATCATTTTCTTACAGAACAGGCAAAAATACTCAGGGAGCAAAGCAGAGATCAAGGTGGCTTGCATATGAACAAGCGCTTCTGAAGAAAGTAAGTTTGGGCCTACGCAGGAACCTTAAAAACCCCCTGACAGCAGACAACAAAACACACAAGTGAAAGCATGCTGACAGCCCCTGGTGGGCATCGCTCATCCACCGGCAAGCGCTGCGCCACAGCCCGTAACCCTCACCCCCGAAAGGTTCAACACCACCAAGGCATCAGGGACTCAACCCCCGGGGCCACCGTGCCCTGCCTCAATAAGCCACGGGCTCAGACCGGGAGCCGTTTACACACGGGAAAGGCACAACCGAGGGGGCCGGGCCGGGCACCCCCGGAGGGAGCCTCCCCGCAGGCGCAATTGTCGCGGTACCCGGCCTGGGCTCAGCGCCGAGCCCAGCGCACGAAGCAGCCACAACCACCACCTTGCCGCGCGCGGGAACCCGCGACCCGCGGCGGCGGGAGCGTTTGAGCAGCGGAAGGCGGGCGCTGATTGGCCGAACGGAAGGGAGGGCGGAGCCACGGTGACGGAGCGGCCCTGGCAGGCACAAAACGCGGCTTCCTCAGAACGCCCGGCAGGGGGCGCCGTCGCACAGCGCAAGGCAGCGCCGAGTCACGGGCACCGTGCGGGGAGCGGGGGTAACGGGGGGCGCGGACGGGACGGGACACGGGCCCTGCGGCGCGCACTGCCTGCTCAGGGTTGGTATATATGAAGGCACGGGGGGTGAGAAAACAAAAGCAGAAAATAAAGGGGTCTGAACGAAGTAAGGCAGTGTCAGCAGCAGCATTCAGCAGGCAGAACAGCGGCGTCTCACCTGAGCAAGCGCCAGGGAGAAGACACCAATACGCAAGTATTTCCATCAAAACAGTTATATATGGGGATATATATATAACTATATATACATATATATATATGGGCATTATGGAACCGCTTCAACACCATCCCATACTGTCACGAGTTTAAACACAAAACAAATAAATTGCAAAACACTCAGATTACAAGAAGGCAGAACTGGGGCAGGTCAAGCAAAGGGCTTACTACAGTGGTGGGGACAGTCTATCACCTCAAACAGCTGCTGTTCCAGTAGAATGTAGGTTCTCATGCATGACACCATCTATTCCAGGAGCAGGGAGTTTTATTTCTGCATATCGCAAGACTCACACACAAAGGTAAAGCTGTATGTCTCCACGAGCAATATGGAGGCAGACGAAAAGATACTCTAAAGATCCCTCCAAGTGCTTTCAGCCAGAAGGCCACTGGGTTAAGTAAAGCGAAGACTACTTGGGTGAAAGTCAATAGCTTATACAGAAAAGTCAGCCAGCCTCAGCTAACAATACTGAAGAGGCTCTTGCTTGTCATCTTACTCCCTTCTTAATCTGCCTGATGTCACAAAGTCAGGTTCTTCCCCCACTTTTCAGAGCACCCCATAAAAATACAAATAGGTTTAAAACTATGTATAGAAGCATTTGTCAGGCAGGTCATAGTTATACTAACAGAAACTGGCCTTTAGGGACACACAGGTTTCTTCTCTGCTTAGACAAAATGATGCGCAAGTTTCATCTTCCTGACATTTCCAACTGCCACATTCTTCCTTAAACATCATATAATCCTCTCACACAGCATTTTATGATCTCCTGTTGTTCTTCATTAAAATCATCATGGGGCTACCCAAGACTGCTGGCATGCACATGAAAATAAACAGTGATGAAAATTTGCAAATCAGCTTTATTCAGCGATGACCATCATTTATGCATCAGCAATAGTAACTTCAACTTCTACACCTGGCTCGATGCTGATGGAAGTGATCTGCTTCACAATTTCAGAAGGGCTGTGTAAGTCAATGAGCCGCTTATGGATACGCATCTGGAAACGATCCCAGGTCTTGGAACCTTCACCACAAGGTGTCTTCCTGGTAGTGATTCGCAGAGTCTGAGGAATAAGTACAGGGTGCTGAGTGGATGCATACAGAAGACTAATCTACAATCAAATCAATCCACCTAAAAATGCTATCTGACATCAATGTCATTGTAAAGTTACTTACATTCTACTTATGTTAACACTCCTCCCCTATATTCATTTTCATTTTAAAAAAACCCCACCCCCAATCTTGATTAAAGTAAACTGAAGAAGAAAAGCCCCTTCCATATTCAACATGTTTTGCACAAAGCAGCGGCCCCAAGTGTCAAAGCAATTTGTGAAGTCATTACCTGTTTACATGGGGTCACTCCAATTTTCAGATGTTGTATGTGCATACTTGCAGAAAACCCCCAAATTTTTAAGACAGGAAAACAACATCAAGTACCTTGGTGGGCATGCGAACAGGTCCTTTCACCTTCAGGTTCTTTTCCTTAGCACCTCTGATCAAGTCAGCACAGACTGGAAAAAGAAACAAAAAAAAAATAGCCCAGGTGTGTATTTTTCCCCTCCCCCCTTTTTTTTTTAAGTGAAGATTTCAAAGAAGATGTTGGCTCAGAATAGCGTATGAAGTGATCACTGGCATTCATTTGAATGGTCATCCTCATAGCCAACCACATACAAGTGGAAAAGTTACGCCACGGTAAAGCATAGCCTCATTACAACAGTAGGCAAAAGCTACTACTACAAGTTTAAGCTACATTTAAGCTATTACCAACCTGAAGATCCTGCACCAAACAGTAATTGTACAACACTTACATTACACGATTAAAACACTGGCAAAGCCAGTTCGCAAACAAGATTAAATAACTTCTTACAGAATACTGACCTTCTAAACTTAAACTCTTCTCAACAAGAGTGACAAAATGTCAGTCAACAAACTGGTGCCTTTCAGTTCTAATAAACTCAGACAGTGACAACTGAAACCCTCACAAGAAATAAAAGGAAGAAGCTGCACTCTGTCACATTAGTCATTGTAACATTTAGTTTTCAGCATTACGAAAACCCCCAAACACTAGCTTCTGTTGCAAATTAAATCATAATCTCCTCATTAGTGTACCAAGCACTTTTGGTTGACTTTGAGAGCCAAGTCACCTACAAGCAGGCAAATACCAACATCTCTAAAGACAGCTGGTGTAAATACATTCTGTTTTGTAACACATCACACCATATCCTGCCCATGGCAGAGGGGCCAGAACTAGATGATCTGACAGTCCTTTCCAACCCAAACCATTCTATGATTCTATATGTATCGCTCATTGCTTAACAAGCTACCCCAATTAAAAAACAAAACTATCACTCACCCTTCTCAAGTGATTTTACATTGCGACTTGTCAAAGTAATCCTAATGCGATGAATCGCTACCTCTTGTTCCACAGGTGCTTTGCCAGTATCTTTAAACGCCTGAAACATCGAAGTTACAAACATCAAACACTACAGTCAACGCCAAACAACACTATCTGCAGCCTCTTTAAAACAGACTTTCAGAGAGCAAAGAACAACGTAAGCTCTGGGACTACTTTACTAACTAGATGGCGTATATGAGGAGCACGGCGGCATGGAAGAAGTAGCTAAAAGAGAAAGGAAGCGCCAAGTCCTAACTGTTACGAAGAAAAAGGTGTTTTTAGTGTCTAACTGCATCTCACAGTGGGAAGTGCAAGAACGCCCCTCAATGGTTTGCCTCTAAACAGCCGGCTGCCAAATAACATACATTTCAGATTTCACATGCCTTACAACTTCACCTCCCCACGAATTAAGTGGCAACGACATCAACAGAAGAGCAACAACTGGATCTGGCCAGAAAGAGTAATTCTGGCCACTGAGGCACCTGATCTGAGGCTGCTTATACAATTAAACCTTTGCAAGTAAGTGGGTGTTAATGCAGGCCAGGAGGACATAACAGAAGTGAAAATACAGAGGAAGCAAGATCTTATAAGCCCGTGGATGCACCCCGCTGCCCGCCCCATTGACTGGCGCACCTTCCTCTAACAGAGCCCGGTTCTTAGGGCGATCGCACGCGGCCTGTCACCACCGCTCACGCCGGGCTGCGCCCGCCCGTCCCCACCCGCGAGCAGCGGCCCCGTCTCCCAGACGGGAGCCCTGCGAGGAGGAAATGCTCACTGCGGGCCTGCCCCCCGGCACAGCACCCCCCCGCCTGCCAGGGGCCCCGGGAGCAGCCCCAGCAATGACCAATTCCTCCCCGGCCCCGCAGCCCCGCCATGGCGTCGAGGCCCGGGCGCGGCCGAAGCCGGCACCGGCGGGACACACATGCGGCGTTGCCGGCTGCGGGAGGCGGCGACCCTTCCATCCCTCACGCCCGTCCCTAGCGCCTCACCATGGCGGCAGCGGGGCCTTCCTGACCGACTTATTCCCGGGCGGGCGAGGGGCGGCGCGGGCCCAGCGAACAGCGGTGAGCCAGGAAGCGACGGCGCGGCGAGAGGAGGCCGGGGCGGCCGCGGGGCGCTTATATAGCGAGCGGCACCGCCTCCATCCGGGAGCTGCGGGACCTTTCACCCGCCCCGTCGCGGCCCGGAAGCGCTGGGGAAGGGAAGTGGGGATCTCCCGGCGTTTCACGTCGGGCAGTAGCGGCGTTGCGGGTGCTAATCATGGTGGTGGCAGTAAGAGGAGAGCGGCTGGGGCGACGGCGGTGAGGGGCAGAGCTCCGCTCCGGGGCCCGCCGCGGGTTGTGCCGAGCGAGCAGGGGGGTCCGCGGGGGTGCCGCGCCCCCCACACCGAGAGCCCGGCTCGCCCTCCGTGGGTCCTAGCGCCGGCCCGGCCCGGCCCGCGCCCCGCAGGCATCCTGAGCGGCTGGTTGCCTATGCCAGCAAGCTTGGGCTTTTCGGTGGGAGAAGTACTCGGGTTTGTAGACCCGAGCCTGTTCCCATCCAAGCCTTTATTTTCTTACTTGTTTTTGTTGTCTTTTAGTCATTTTTACTGAAAGTGGAGGTGAGGGTACAAAAGCTTGAAGTAGAAGTGCTGGTTTCATGCTTAAATTTAAGGCCTTAAAGTTACTTGTAGAGTGGTTTGGGTTGAAAAGAGCCTTAAAGCTCATCTAGTTCCAACCCCCTGCTACAGGCAGGAACACCTTCTGCTAGACCAGGTTGTGCCAAGCTCCGTTCAGCCTGGCCTTGAACACTACCAGGGATGGGGCAGCCACAACTTCTCTGGGCAACCTGTGCCAGTGCCTCAGCATCCTCACAGGAAAGAACTTCTTCCAAATACCTAAATCTACCCTCTCAGCTTGAAGCCATCACCCCTATTTATTAAAGTCCCTTTATTTATTCAGGTTAGGAATTGAAGAGATGATTTTTAATGAGAACAGTCACTGATTTGGCCTGGCCACTGATAACTATTAGACCCAATCCAGTGTTCTGCTGAGAGCATACCTGTTCCTAGTTAACATGACTACTTGACAGGTTTATTGAACAGGAGAGACAGATTTTGCATGTATAAAATGATGGTCCATGGTAAGGTCACTATCTTTTAAAACTAATGTTTTAATTCTAGTTTGGGGTTTTATCCAGTGATAATGAACATGTGTAATGTTACCAAAACTACTGCCACCTTTGGAAGCTTAGTAATTACTACAGTTATTCAGAAAAGCCTGCTTGATGTTGTAATAGGAACTTAATTTGAGCTATCATGCTGCAGTTAGTATTTTGTTTTTCCCTACAAAATGTGTTTTAGTCTTCATATGGTCCTTAAGCCTCATGCGATGCAGTTAAATTTTTAATGCCAATTTTTCAGTTTTATGTGCAATTTTAGGCTTGTTTTGCACTTGTCTCATTTGTATGTGCTCTTTGAAATACCTGTTTTACTAATAACTTCTTTGGACTAGATGCTATGTTCTGATACAGCAGTTCCAATAAACACAGATACAGAAGTTGTCATCCTGTTGCTGCTTCCTGAAATGCAGCCATGTCTTTTGCCAATGGAGATCAGTACTTCAGACATCTGTTCTGATGATAGTCCTGTTTCTCTGGCTTCTTCCTTCCTGCAATAAGAGCAGCATTTGGTTCGGATGGTTTGTTTTCTGAGCCATTTAATAGTTACATTAACAATTTTGAAATTGCTTATGCATAAGGAACCTGGTTTTACTCTGTTATCAGCTATTCCAACTACTTCCTGAGGAAGTTTTCCATTCATAAGTGTTTTATATTCATCACACTGATCATGCTGAAACACTTATTTTTCCCAATCAGCCACCTTGCTACATTGTTTGCTTAGAGTTTTTATGAAAGTTCTTAGTAAACTTTATTTCCAGATAAAATACTGAGTAGCTTTTTGCCAAGAACTGATTCCTGCGGGATTCAATTAGAAACATGTCCGAGTCCTCATTGATGGCACAGACCTGTAATCTTAGTTTTAATTTACTGTCTGAACTCTACATGCGCAACAGTGTCAGTTTGTGTCCTACTGAACAAGTTAATGTGCAGAGGGGTTATATCAACACTGTTCATATTGTCTATCAAATGTATGCTGTAATTGCCTGAGGAAAAAAAGTCAATCTGAAAATATCTTTTCTATACATTTAAACTGTAATTTAAGGAGAATTTTCTCATTTGTTTCTTAGTCCTTTATCTAAAAGTCAGGTTGTTGGGTTTTTTCCCCTCAGATTAATGCAAGGTTAACAATAAGTTCCTGAATTTGATCCTTACTTTCTTATTTTCTAGTATTGGCACCACCTCAGCTTTCTGGGAGATTTCTTTTTTTTTCCTAAGCTTCCCCAGATTTCTCAAAGCTTATGGAAAATCCACATTAATAGCACACAACACTCCTTTGCCAGCTCTTAAAATTCTTGGATGCGAGGTATCTGGAGCTTCTGATTTGAAAAACGCCTTACTTCTGTTCCAATGTTTAGGGCTTTCCTTAGCTATTGTTAGAATTTTCTGATCTATGTTGGTTTTCTCCACAAATGTAGAACAGAAGTTTTGTCTGAATTTCCTGCTTTCAATGAAATACACTGTAAAAAATACTCCTTCATGCTGTTGATATGAATAAACATCCATTGTGAATACCTTCACCTCTTGATTATTTTGTCATTCTTGCCTTCCAATTCATAGTTTGTGTTATGCCTAGTTTTTCTTTGGTTATATATTGGTTTTAATGTGGGTTTTGCTTCCCAGCTAATGCTAACTTTAGTTGCAAGATTGTGAGTTTGGATTTACTGTTGGCGTATGCTTTTTAGATTAAGCTTCCGGGAGTGTTTTCCTCATGACATGTAATTAAGGAGAGAAACTATTAAGAAGCAAGACATGCATTTAACGTGACTTAGTCTGCAGCAGAAACAATTTAATAGCTACTTTCATTATTTAACATGCACAGTATTCTTCTATGTGCATTTGTGACACCTTCTGGTTTCATTTTTATAGGTTACTGGGGTTTTTTTCTCTCTTCTTTGACCAGTTTATCCTTCAGAAAGTCCTGAGTAATGAACTGAGTATTTTGTTATCCATGTATTTTCCACTAGCTTATAGTAAAGTCAGTTAGATTCAATTTATGATTCCAAATTAGTAATTCAATTCCTATTAATTAAAAATGTATGTGTAGGGAATTAGGTTCATGTCAGGTTTCTGGTCCTTTGCTTAATTTTAGCCTGATCAGATTCACTTGTGCTAAATGAATGGTCACCTGATTCTTTCCTACTTGATGCCATTGCATTTAACTTGCTAATTTTTGCCTGGGAAGCTTTAGTGATTTGGTTTTTGTTTGTTTTCACCTCTTTGACAGGCTAAATTATGCAGTTTTTATCTAGAAATTATGTCATAATGTTCTACAAATCTATCCCATTTAGTCTAGATGTCAGTTAACCTTTTGTCTTCCTTTGTTCATGTGATAAAAAGGGTATTCGAGGAGATCTGCCAGATGTTTTTGTAGTGCTTGAGTGGTCATAATTCAAGAGTAAATCCTAGTATGAGTCTACCTATGTGACTGAAGTGTTTACTGAATAAGCACGTACCTGCTGTCACTCAGCACCTCAGTATTACAAGAACTTCTTGAAATGAAGGCTTGTAGTGTCTTCTGGCAAATGCTGAACTCTGATATACCTTTGGATGGTTCCAGAAGGACGGATGTATTCACCCTGGCTTTGCATATTGGCTTGTAAACATCATTTTTTTTTTTTTTTAATAGATTTATTCTACTTATTTCATACAGGTGGCTTGTGGATGGTTTTGGCAGGGCTCACAGTAGCTTCCTTAAATCTGCTTTGTCATAGGGATTATTTGATGTGGGCAGCTCCCTGGAAGCTGCCTTATGCCAGCTTCGTGCCTCTAGGCTTTGCTTTCAATGGTGATTAACATATTGCCAAAATATATTCCTATTTACTTGTAAATCACTTCTTCTCCAAAGCCTTTGGGATCTCAGCGCGCTTCTAACAGTTTTGTTTGAACTTCTGGTCATAAAATAACGTGTGAAACAGGGTCATACTCAAAGCTTTTCCAGAAATAGTCGGTAGGTGGTGGAGTATCTAAACCAGTCAGCAGCAATCCAATGAAGGCTATTCTCCAGCCTTTTAAGAAAGGTTTCAGCATCTGGTTGGTCTTAATGGTAAGTATCTGCTGATTCTCTTGTGTTAACTTGAAGTTATACAGTTGTAGCATGTCTCAGAACTCTCCTCCAAGTTCTTTGTTCAGCAGTTAGGTATTGCCTGTTAATATCCCTTTGTCCCCTCTAGGATTTGAACATCTGTATTTATTGTGGCTACAGGTACCTCCGCTGTTGAAACTTCAAGAAAACTCACTGAAACTGAGAATAGCCCCTTCCCAAAGATCCATTTGTGTAGCTGGGTAGTTGTAACTGGGAACTAATGTTCTCTGCAGGTAACAGAGGGACAGAATGCAGAGTGCATGAGCACCACTCTGCAGCTGGAGTTCTCATACCGCACCTAGCCTGTCCTTTTTAAGTTTTCTAAATTTTCATGCCAATTCTGGCATAAGGCTTACCATATAAAAATGCACCCCCCCCCCCTCAAAATGCTGAGCTCTCTTTAACTTGAAAATTGCTCATGTAACCATGGAAAACATGAACTCGGGAAAAGAGCAATTGTGCTTTGATGGAGTCCTTTACTGTTGATGAAAGTTGTTGCAGATATTGATTGTTCAGTGACTTTTTCAACTGGGCATCATGAACTTCATAGTTTTCACCACAAGCTCTTTCCTTCTAAATATGTACTTTATACCTGAGGGATAGTCCACTTGGCTTCTAATATCATTGACCTGGTTAGAGCAAAATTCTCCTTTGTCAATCTGTTTTGCCTTGTTCTTCTGATACAAGTCACAGTGACAAAAAAGACATAGCTGCTTAATATGCTAGAGCATTTCTGGTGACACCAAATCTGTGATAGATAACTGCAGTGAGCCTTTGAACGTTCGGGACTGAAACAGGGTTGTATATCTGGACTGCTTTGAGGAGGATGTTATTTGAATTTGTCCTGCCTTAGTTCAGTTAAGATGTCCTTTCAAATTGATGAATTATGTCTTCTCTGCTTGTCTGGAAGAATATTTGTTGCTTCTCCTCTCCTTGCTCTGTAGATGTGATGCTTCTGTCAATTCTGTAATAATGAAACAGCAACTTTTTGCAGAGAATAACTACAACTCACCGTCTTGACAGCACTGGAGCAGTTTAGTGATTAGTGACATGCAATTTGCCAGTAATCAGCGAACTATATGTTGTGGATCAGTGTCAACAATACAACAGAAATCACTGTACTAGATACTTACAGTGTTAATAAGCACCTACAAATTTCTTACACATCCTTCTACAGCTGATCCCACTCACGTATTCACACAGTTTTTATGCACATACCCTCTCTTGTGAGAAGCATGGGTTACAAATTCACACTTTCAGTTTTGTGAGTGCAGATTCCCCTGTTCCTACATCCTTCTTGTTGGAGATGTGGGCATGTATACCTGTGCAACTAATGCACATGCTGATGGAAGCATATCCTGTGTGTTCTCACATGTGCTGTTGAGCAGTGGGTCCCTACTGCTACATCTCATCCTTTCATCCCTTTGCCTGAACAGGGCAACTATGGACCATGTCCGACGGTGAGGATGCTGTCATGCTCTAGAAGTAATAACACCTGCTGCTCCCACCCTAGGGTTTCTAACAACAATCACAAACTCTCATGCTGCTTTTCAAGCCTTTAAAGGCTCTCAGAAATCTAATCCCCTGGTTACTATTTAATCTGGGTGATCATTGTCTTAAGCAAGCTTTGTTATTGTTAACTTCCTCTTAGTGTTATCAGGTTTTGGGCAAACAGCCTCTCAGAACATGCTGGCTTGGGTATTCTGTTCGCACACACTATTTACCCTCGCATTCCTACCGTACCATCCGTTGTTATCCAGGCTATGTTACCAAGAGGGGAGCGTGTAATTCCTGTACAAAGACCATGCCAGCATCAGTCCAGTGAAAGCAGAACTAGTGGATACACAAAAAAAAAAACCCTGTGGTTTTGCATCCAGGTTTTATTTTGGGAATCACCTTGGAAGGCTTCATGTGTGGAAAGGTTAATGAAGTATAAAAAATTAATTCCAAGCTACTGGATTCTGTCCAGTCCAGATTTGGCCACTTGAGGCAGCACTGCCTTGGCGCTGTTTGTCCTGATCTGTTTCACTTTGCAAAAACAGACACTCGAAGAATACTGCAATAGTTTGTGGCACGTGTTGAAAAGTTGCATCTACTCCAGTAATATCAGCGGAATGGTTTGAACGCGGCAAGCTGTGCTAACAGCTGCACTGGAAATGGATTCCAGGATGCAGATTGGCTTGCTATGCTTACCTGGCTGGCTTCTCTGTGGACGCTTTGTCCTCGGGGGGTTTAGAAACTGGAGGTGAATGCCAGTGTATGAACTCCTACAATACTGTGCTAATAAAGACTCTGGAGTTGTCTTTCCTCCTTATGTCTACCTCCTGCAAAGAGTCTGTGGGAAGCTACCAGCAGCAGAATGTTGGCATGGTTGGATGTCTGTCCTTGAGGAAGAAAACGTTGGTTAATTTTGCAGCAATTATGTTTACCAATACATGTATTCCACATGGATTTTTGCCCATGACCCTCTGCCTACTCTGTCTGGGTTTTAGATCCCAGTTATGAAGTCACTGATAATGTTTTTTTCTTCCACAGACCAGTTTAATCTAATCTAATTCTTTGTCGAGACGGGGTAGGAGGGATTTGTTTCACGGTCCTTGTGCTGTCTTTCTGTCATGGAGCAGGGATAATTTAGGGAATGATCCTGACTGCACACTGCTTTACAACTAGAGGAGAAAGTTCCCTGCACGCAACATTGCCGCATCATGGTTTTGTTGGGGTTTTTTTCCTGAGAAGTTTTTCCTCATCCCATTAAGATTAGCTTCCTCTTTGCGATGTTCTTGATCCAACCAGTTTTCAGATGATGAACATTTCCAAGCACAAAATTTAGCAAATGCTTACCATAGATGAGATTTAAAGTGAGGCGGATCGCAACCTTGATGGAACAGGACTGTTAGAGCAGGATATTAGTTGTATCTCACAGTTTTATCTAGATTACATCCAGGTGTCAGATTGACTTTTGTGGGACTTGTGAAAAAATCCCCTCCCCAACAGCGGCATCTGTAAAGAAAGACTAAAGCCAATTCGGTAACGCTTCTGCTGTTGTGACCTGACCCTCTGTGAACTAGCCAAGTTACATTACTCAAAACCCAATAGAAAGAGGAATAATAACATAAATCTTAGGACCTGGAACTAAAGCAGATGCTGTGCTGTTAAAGATGTGCTTTAGAAACAGGAATTAGTAGCCACTAAGGAAATCATTACACTGTGATTGTTCAGAACAGCTGGTCGGATCCACAACGTCACATGAAAGTGATCCAAGAGGCATCAAGTATTAAGAAGTTTTGGTTTCAAAGGGCTCACTGACTTCTCTGGAAAGCTAACGTGGCAAAGCGGCAGCTGCAGTTTACTGCACACCAATTACAAGGTTGCGGTAGGGGGGCAGGAACAACCACCGTAGAGTCTGTAGTGTCATTCCATAGGAGACCCAGCCCTCTGTTTAAGAGAACAACT
This sequence comes from Psilopsiagon aurifrons, assembly GCA_025447955.1. Classification (NCBI taxonomy): domain Eukaryota; kingdom Metazoa; phylum Chordata; class Aves; order Psittaciformes; family Psittacidae; genus Psilopsiagon; species Psilopsiagon aurifrons. The sequence goes on along the minus strand of JAOEHY010028730.1, from coordinate 5,548 downwards.
TACAGGAGTGAACAGCACTTCTATTAAACTCATCTTTCACCTAAATAGACGTCAGAAGTTCCTACTTGTAATGAAAACGGAGCTTGTACACGTCCTGTCATACCAGTGTCTAAACCATCATTGTTACAAATGTGGAATGTGGTTTGATTATTCTCTCAGGAAATAATATAAAATCGAAGTCTTTCACCCTCCACAGCAATCACTTAAATGTTGTAAGAGCAACTATCTGTAGATGCACATGAATGCACTTCCAACATTCCTACCTCCACGCACAGTGAAAACTAGCAACAGGTTTTCCAGGCACAGATGAAGGGGAACAGTGCTGTCTACAGGTTTAAAACTGAGGAAAATGTAGTATTAGCATTTAATTCAACTTTTTTAATTCAATGAATTACTGTGGTATACATAGAAGGTGGTTCTGAGAATTGAGCTATGCCCCCCCAAAATAATCTAGAAATATTAATACTCGTAGTTTTTTCAGCATGATGATCTCATGCTTTGCTTTTATTTACAAAATGTGTACATTACTAAATATTCTTTCAGTAATTAGGACTGTTGGAACATGTTTCTGAAGGCACTCAGCAGGTACTCTGTTCTATCAATGGCCCCCTTCCCACACCTTTGCAGCACAGTCCCTTCATATGTGGAGGAAGATTTGTGTCTCATATACTCTTGAGAGATGTTCCTGGTGTGAGGAAGAGCCAGTCGCTTTGTTCTGGCAGGCACAAAGGCTCATGCTAATGCTTAGGGATTGATTCTTCTCTTTCCTGAAAAAAAGAACACCACACCTTTGATGTGGGAAACTGAACTTTTTCCTCTTAAAATCTTCTGTATATAGAAGAAAAATCTTTTCCAATGAAGAATCCATCATAACTTGCGTATTAATGCACATTGATAAAGCATTTGTGGTGTTACAGTATACCACTAGGTAACCATCGTCATAATTGGCACATAGTGCAATCATCAAGAAAAGAAAGAAAAAAATCTCACAGACAGTTGGGGGGCAGGTAATGGTTTGTAGAGCATTTAAAATTAGCCAGTTTTTCATTTTGATAGGCGAGTGGGGTTTGGGAAGACTGGGAGTGAGGGGAAGGCTATGCTTGTTTTAGCTAAAGAACACCAGTACGGCCCAGTGGTAATGGGTGACCGCTCTGAACTGAATCTTGTGCAATTTTAAGACTAGCTCAGGACCTTAGTTTAAATGTCACATGGGTGCGGACAGCCCAGTGGGCAGGTAGCTCTAGCTCTAGCATCGAGCACAGAAATACATGTGCCAGCATCAACTTTGTTCTCAGTGGGAGCTTTGCTGATTGAAAGGCACGTGGCAACCAGGTTTGGTGTTGGGAGTTTCTCCTCTGTCAATGTTCCTGGCTTTTCTCCTTGCCTCCTCCAGCCACCTCCCGTGTGTCCCTGTGCAAATGGCTCTTTCCTACTACCCTTGCTATGATTGCTCAGATAGTGCTAATTTTTATGGTTAGGACCCTTTCCCAAATGCTGTCTGCAATTTAATACACAGCTTTTTGAAAGAACTGTGCGTGAAAACTGAAAAATGTAAAGGAAATTGATTTCCTATGAAGTCAGCTTTTGACAGGAGCTATTAATTCATTATTAACATTATTCCTTTTCTCCCCTTTAAATTAGAAAACACCTAATAGCAACCATTTCGTTTCCAAAAGCTATACAAGGACTGACAACTTTAAGGGAGATCTGGTGAAGTTCTTTCGCCTTCTACACAAAGACAAGCTAGGGTGGCATTCACCTACTGGCATGTCAGTGCACTGACACATTCCTTCAGACACTTTGCATGTGGGTGTGGCTTTTGTGTTATCTGCAAGCCATTTTATTGGAACTGTTAGATAAGAGAGAAACAAGGTTGTGGCCACAGCAAACAATAGGTCTCTAAACTTAGTGCATATATATATATATATATCATATTTACTACTATTAAAAGAAAATAAAGATCCAGCATCCCTGGCCTATCAATTCCCATATTTACAGTCAGGTTTTTCCTACCTCTGTTCAGAAGCAAGTTTTGATACTTGTCTCTGGGGCCAGCTTCACTTCTGCCATATCTGAATCAAAACCCTCTTGCTGCTTTTGAAGTCGTGGTTGAGAAAAATACATAGCTTGAAAATAAAATGGGTTTTCCTTCCGCCTTTTTTGGGGGGAAGAAAGGGCTGGACATTTAAAAAGAGCTGAACATTTACATTTCCAGTTTGCAGCCTACTTCGCTCTTTGTAGCCTGGCAAATGTGCAGTAGAATATTTATTAAGCCATGAATTACCCTATTATCCCAGGTGCCCTGCAAAGGCAAATGCGACCACCTCCCTGCTCTGCTGAACACTCAGGCTATTGAACCTTAAGCTGGTTAGAAACCGAAACTCAGTCTCGTGCTCAGAGAAGTCCAGAGGCTGATGGTGCCTCCACTGTCAGATTGTCCCATGGCATCCTTAGCTGATGGCAGACTGGGAGAGACGCCAGTAGGCTTTTTTTTGTTCCATTTGCCTTCTTTAAATGGTTTTAAGTCTTTTCATCTGACAGGCAGACAAATATTTGGCAGCTGGGTTAACTGAAGCATAGAAAGAGGCTCTTTGAGCACTGCATTAAGGTATTTGCAGCAGATAAATGGCTAAAATACAGTTTAAGTAAAATGTTCAAAGTACAGTTAATTTAAAAAATAACCATTAATTTTCTAGTCCTATTTATGTCCTTGCTCTTGTGGATGAATTCATAAGCACAGATGCTAACACTGCAAAAATTGATACACAAGTCAAATATCAAGCATGCACTGAAGTCCCAGTGAATTTACAAATATTCATGGTATATTCTGTAAAACATTGTTTTGTTTTCTGTGCTGCAGATATATATTACCACAGGATATAGAAGACACCCATATATGCTTACGACTTCATGCTTCCCACCCTACCTTCTGTGTTATGAATGTGCCCACCTCCAAGTTATACAGTATTTGTATTAGTTAAGATAGTGGTGTTACCTCTTTCTTTCTGGGATGAGATACAGCATGGCATGAAAAAACAAAGGAAAAAAAATAAAAACAAAAGTATGAAATAAATGAGCACAGAAGAAACTTCCAAGGAAAGAGAAGCAAACAACAAAACAAACCAGGAGCAAGTTTCCAGAGGCTCCTGGTTGATGGGAAGCCAGAAGCTGTGTCAAGGAGGAACAGATAACTTCCCTGCTCAGTTATCAAATATGTTTAACCATAATGCTCCAACCCACCCCCAAATAAAGAGAGTAGCATCAGAATTGTAGCTTATGCTTAAAAACTGATTCTGAAAACCTGTTGATATTTCTATTTTGGAACCAAAGCCACTAAACCTATAGTAAGTGAGGAGTAATACAGATAGACTGATAAAATTCACTTCCATGCTTTTTATTCTTCTTTCTCATTCTCCTAGAAGCTGTATATTACAACCGCATACTTCCCATGTTCCTAGGCGTCTATTCTTGTCTTTCCTCTAATCACTTGACTGCTAAAGTAATTGCTGCACTTCACAGAACTCAATTGAGCACGTGGATGTTGCTTTTCATCATGAAGAAAAGTATGAAAAATAATATTTGACCTAAACCCGTTTCAGCACTACCAGTTTTGGCTTTCTGGGGGATTCAGTTTAAAATTAGGTAAAATTACCTAAAATCTCTTTCTTAACTGCTTCCTGTCAAGTTTTGCACAGGTGGCCATTTGAGGGAAAAAGGAGATGGGGGGCCTGGAGATTGTGGATGCCATTTGTTATTAAAAGAAGAAAAAAAGCCTAGAATTAGAACTTTTAAACCATGCTTTCCCTTAGTAGGCAGTGTATGAACAAGAAAGCACAAAATATGTCACTCTTAACATGGTTAGTATGTCCAGAGCTACTGCTGTCTATGACTAGACATGAGAATGCAGGCACTTTACGGTATCTTCTTTATATGCCCCTTCTGAAATTAGTAAATGCAGCCAGATTCGGTAGCTGGGTTGATGAGAACTAGCTCAAGTTTCCATGCAGGCTGTGGTTACCCCAGACTGGTATGAGGCAGGAGCTCAACCCGGTTTTCAATGGTTAGCTGTCAGTTGTCAGTGCTGCAGAGGTGGAAGTTTGAAAGGCAGCTTGTGCTACCTATGGACAGAGAACATAAAACCAGAAAACCAGCTCACCTTGAGAACATGGCCACTGGGAGGCATCCCATGTGAAATGGCACTTAAGTTCCTGCTGTAAAAAAATCAAAGCACCAAACCTAAATACAATTATTTATTTCCAATCAGAATATGAAGCTGTGGAACTTGGTTGATGACACAAGAGATCTCACATTTACCAGCTGGGACAAAGGAGGCTTTGTTCCTTCCTAAGAACACAGCCAAGGTGCATGGTTGCTCTTATTTGAGGAGGTTCAGCCTATTCTTAACATCACATAACTCACACTCTGAATAGAGCATACCTGGCTGGCAGAGGGCTGGAGGGCACAGCCCAAAGATTTATTGCAATACCACTGTGCCTACGCTTACACTAATGCTGCAACATCTGAATCTGTGCAATACTGGATCTCATACTTCCAAATTTGCTAGACCCTTCAGAGCCCACCAGGACATGAATGCTAGTTCAGCCTTTCAAATTCCTTATGCTTTCATATATGCCCTGCCAAGGTATTTAGTCCAGAGAAAGAAAAAGTGATGTCCCTTTTTATATTTGGTTGGCTGGCTGATTAGAGCAGCCATGCAAAGGATCCTCAGCACTGACTTCACACAGTTTCATGCTCAGAAAGCATAGCAAGATGTTGATAAACTACAATTACCTGATTGTAGCACTTACTCCAGGTCTTCAATACATCTTCTGTTCAGGCTGATCAAGCTGCTGATGATCAGTTCCAGGAATGAAGAGAGGAAATAAACTAGGTATGAGTAGCCCTTAATGTTTATCCTGACTTACAACCATGTCTTGCTAACCATCTGGAAGTGTGCTGCACACATTTGAATGGGGAAGGAGAGATAAAGAACAAAACCAGCTTATAGAAAGACCTGCGGGAAAATACGGGTGAACGGAATCCTGTGAGAGTTGTAACAGAGTTGTCAGCAGTTGCTCTGCTAGCATCATGTGCTTCTGCTAATGTTTTATCTGGAGGTGTGCAAGCATGATAAAGTGAAAGAGCGATGTGCTGCTACACTCAATAGCTTTTGTGCCAGCTTAGAAACAAAAAGGCATCTTTTAAAAAACTGAAGCTGAGTCCAGATGAAGAAAATGGAAAGGATAAAAGTCTGGTGGATTAAATATAAAAATAAATGGAAGAAAACTTCAAGGAACCAAAGTAACCCCATGATTTACAGTTTTCAGAATATAAAGAACAAGGAATCTGTTAACCCTCTCTGGTGATCTACCAGTGTCAGGTTTTTAAAAGAGAAAAAAACCAAAACAAAACTAAATCATTGCAACTTGATCCCCCCAAAACAGCAAAGCCATTGCAAAGAATCATAGAACCATAGAATAGTTAGGGTTGGAAAGGACCTTAAGATCATCTAGTTCCAACCCCTCTGCCATGGGCAGGGACACCTCAC
>JAOEHY010028729.1:0-30219 GCA_025447955.1 Psilopsiagon aurifrons | reverse complement strand
AGAAGGACTTGGGGGTGTTGGCTGATGGAAAAATGAACATGAGCCTGCAGTGTGCGCTTGCAGCCCAGAAAGCCAACTATCCTGGGCTGCATCAAAGGAGCGTGGCCAGCAGGTCAAGGGAGGTGATCCTGCCCCTCTACTCTGCTCTTGTGAACTTGGAGTATTGTGTGCAGTTCTGATGTCCTCAACATAAAAAGACATGGAACTGTTGGAACAAGTCCAGAGGAGTCCCATGAGGATGATCAGGGGGCTGCAGCACCTCCCATATGATAGGCTCAGAAAGTTCAGCCTTGAGAAGAGAAGGCTGCATGGAGACCTCATAGCAACCTTCCAGTATCTGAAGCGGGCCTATAGGGATGCTGGGGAGGGACTCTTCATGAGGGACTGAAGTAATAGAGCAAGGAGTAATGGATCAAAACATAAACAGGGGAAGTTTAGATTGGATATGAGGAAGAAACTCTAGTGTATGGGTGGTGAGGCACTGGAATGGGTTGCCCAGGGAAGTTGTGAATGCTCTATCCCTGGCGGTGTTCAAGGCCAGGTTGGACATAGTTTTGTGTGGCATGGTTTAGTGGGAGGTGTCCCTGCCCATGGCAGAGGGGTTGGAACTAGATAATCTTAATGTCCTTTCCTGCCCAAGCTATTCTATGATTCTATGATTTCTGTTTGAAAGTTTGCCTATCAATTTTACATACCCAAAGTAAGAAACTGTTGTATGTTTAAGGTACTCAGCAGAAGAATCACTCTAAAAATATGCAAAATCCAAAAGAAAATAATACATGCACGCTTCTCCAGGTAGTAAGAAATCCATCTTATACATGAGAGCACAGTCAATAAGACTGATTGAATTCAAAGAATTACATGTTGTAAGGTTAATACTAGAGAGTAATATATATTGATTGAAATTAGATATTGATTTTTGAACTAAATGAGTTTTTCAAATCTTTTCAGCATCCTTCTATATCTAGGAAGTTATTTTAATTTGGTGGCTAACTCATGCATTCCCAGGGTGTAATGTAAGAAAAAATCATGTTGGTAATATAAACCAACCTCTCACCTGAAGAAGGTGTATGGAAGTTAATATTCAAATTATCACAGAATCATAGAATGGTTTGGGTTCGAAGGGACTTCAAAGATCATCTAGTTCCAACCCCCCTGCTATGGGCCGGTACACCCTCCACTAGAACAGGCTGCTCAAAGCCCTGTCCAACCTGGCCTTGAATATTTCTATGAAATATTCTTTAAAACTAGGTACCCAAATTCTGTAATTATTTCGTTGAAACATTCTGTAAGACCTCTAATTCCTGGCAAAGTCATAGGTGATAGTAATAAGTACTTCTTGTATTGCACCATGAAACAAATCAGTGGAAATTCTCCATATTGATATAATGCTGGTGGTAATAATTTGATAAAAAGTTCTACCATTTCTGCCAGAAGGGTTAAAGGATCACAATTGAAGGCCTGGGGAACTATATACTCTAAAAGTCCTTCATGTACCTGAAGCAGAGGAACACCAAGTGACCTTTCCAGCCCTTTAAAAACAGTGTTTCAGCAGTGCTGGATATGCAGCCTCCTGCCTCTGAAATCTTTTGGGGTTTTGGAGTGGGTATCACAGCTGGGACAGAAAAGAACCCCACTGGTCCCTACCTGTCATCAATCCCTCCTTTCCTTAGCAAGTGGCTTTGGGGTAGGTCTGAAAAGAAATTGCATATCATCCCAAAATTGCTGTAGTATAGAGAAATCTCCAGTGACTATTATGGTTGTGTCAAAGAAACTGGATACCCATTTCTTGAAAACAAGTGAACTTACTAGTGACTTAGGTTGGGTTCTTAAATTCCCTGAAGTAGGAACTGTCTTAAGACTATATTAAAATTGGATACATTTTTTGAGGCCTGAAATTTTCAAATTAAGACTGAATTGGTCCTCAGAAATTTGACAATATTTTCCTGTGTCAGATGTTCATTTGATTTAAAATATCTAATGAAAAAAGTTGGTGAAAAATGTTTTAAAATATTTACAAAAATTGGTTTGATTTTTTCAGTGTGAATGTTTTACTTGTGAAGCAATGATTTATACATATATATTAATCTCAAAATACAAATATGCTTTAAAGATACCTAAAATATTCAAATTTATTGAAAAAAAAAGGATTCAAGTGGCTGTTAAAAAATATTAGAAAATGGTCTCCTCATTTAAAAAAATTAACTTTGTTTTACAAAAATGATAAAATATTGGATTTTGTTCCTAAACAAAAAAACATCATTTTAGTTACGCACAAAATCTATTGTTCAGCTAGCTCTAACTTTGGAAATAGCTTTAAGTGCACATATATCAGTAGCATTAGCCACAGTTTCCATATAGTACTTGGAGGTTTCTTTTTTATGTGGCTAAATTTCCCTGAAAGTGTCACTCCACCAAAGTTGAGCAAAAAAGATGCTTATATTAAAAGCCAGATAAAATGAAGAAATGAATTTTGAATAGGCCAGAATGTCTCAAGATGGGACTGGGATGCTCCCTTTTTGATCGTTAAAATGATTCCTCTGTCTTCATGAAGTTCTCTGCCCCCTACAAAATTCTGGCATAATGAATGGTCTTCAGAACATGGCATTTGGTTTAGCAAAAGACTTACTAAATATTGTACAAAACCTAATGATGCCAAAACTAGTTGGTAGCTGTTTGTATTTGAAACCATATATGCAGAACTCATCAAAAGGTAATGATGGTGTTGAGATGCTAGTAAGTACAAGCAGAGCATGGGGTTGACTGAGCAAACCAGTGATTTAGATTGTAACTGCCATCTACCTGATAGATACCATTACACTGACCTCAAAAGTAGCTGCAGAGTTATGAAGCAACAAATACATTACAGTCCAGTCGTTCTCTGGCGTTGAAGCTGTTCTGAACACCTGGCTTCTAGTGCTCTGCAATAGGAGCTTCAGTGTGAAATAACACTTGTCAAATGATCAGTCTTAAAAAAATCTGCTTCTCTAGAGCTTTTCAGAAAGATGCCTTTAAAAATATATATCTTACGGGCAGCACCAAAATGTTTTAATGAATGCTAACATGTTTGTAAACACAATGAAAATGGTATTTCCTACTGAGCAGTATTAGATCATTTAAATAAAATATCTGCCTTTGGACATCAGACCCTGCTGGTGATCCCAATAGGATTTGTGCTCCATTTTCCTATTGGAAAACACAGCATATATGAACATGTTTTATGAGAACTGATAAAAAGAGAAATCTCTAACACATGACATCTGTACAGATTTCTCCTTTTTAAATCTGTGCATCTTAATAGACTTCCAAAATTCATCCCTGAAAATGTGTTGACTTGTTCTAAATGCCTCATGCTAAGAGGCGAATATCAGCATGTGAATTCATTATTTTAATAGAACTAAAGTTTGACAGAGGTAGGAGAGCAGAATGCAAATGTCAACATTGCTGGAGGTACCAGCAAACTGATAAAGCCCATTTATTTATATGACTATATTTTCAGTACAGCAGTGTCAGTTGAATATCTTCAGTCACTTTATGTTTATTCTAATTTCTTTATAAGGTGACTTCCATCTAACACCAGAACCTGATGTCCTAACTCAGTAAATACTGTGTTCTCATTCAATAAGATATTATTTGGGCTAAATATTTAAAACAATAAAAACTGTGAACAGGGATAGATTTGCAAGATGCTGAAGCCTTCTGCACAGCTTGAACGCCATTCATTTGGTGTGAGAGCTGCAAGTGACAGACCATGAGTAGATGAAGGTGACCAAAGAGCTTCCCGAGGTTTTGGCTGTGGTTTTTGGTGGGAAACCTAAGCCTAAGGGCTTTGCTGGGCAGCCACACAGTGCCACCAGCATTTTCACCCTTCTGCTCTTACAGGCCTGCTTGTTCTTGTGCAGTCACTGCCCTTTAGACTGTGCAGCTCTTCTCCCTGACCCCATTGGTAAGCAGTAGTTGTATCTTTTCTAAGTACTGTATACAAACCAAATGAAGCTTTTTCTCTTGCAAAAGAATTTCTATTCCCCACACCTTACTGCTGCCCTTTTCACACCTTTTCCAGTTCAGATTTATTTTTTTCTTTTTAAGATACCAATGCCAGAATTTTTTTACAAACAAATGAGATTGTTTCAGAGTTTGAGGATTCCAGGTTGAGAGAAATGTAACACAATAAAGAATCATAACTAGTTCATTAATACAGGAAGAATACGGAGGTAACAAGAGATACAGTAAAGGATATCTCTGATGTTTGGTTATCTTACCAAGCCCAAGGATCATGTAATGATGATCAGGAAACCAGCTCCAAGAAACACCATTGCAGTGTGAGGTGGCAGGCTTAACCTTAGCAGGCATCCCCACGGAGGCAACATTTACCTGGGTGGTATGAGGTTCTGCCTCACTGCATTGCATGAGGCTTAGGCTTTTATACTAACAAAAATGCACACTCCTTCTGATGCAGGGGGCCAGCCTACATTGGCAGAAGTGGCCAACTATATCCAGAAAGGTCTCCAAGGGTATGGACTTTTCCAGAGAGTTCTAAAGCAGAGCTTTCAGGGGAGGAACCAAAGCTGGACTTTCTGAGAGCAGCAAGACTCTCTGGGGAGGAGACAAAGTGGGACCTTCTGGGGAGGAGACAAAGCGGACAAACAGTACTTTTCTATCTTTTCATGTTTCACCACGGACCATTATCTATTGTCATTGACACAGAGATCTTATGAGATTAGTATGTGGTGGCCCTAATACCTTTTCTCTCTCTTAAATTCTCTTCTGTATTTGTCTTCTTCATGGCTGCAGCATCTCTGAGGCCTGCAGTCATCCTGGGATGATCTGCCACACTGATCTGCTACAGGCATTCCCAGCTGGTGATGTCCCAGCTTTCAGAAGGAATTTCTGATCATATTCTTCCTAATGAAGACCAAGCTGAAAATGGTGCATCATTTCAGAAATGGCCCTATAAGATATGAACTGCAGGTAGCTATCAAGTAGCTGTGCTTCAAACAACTATTCTCTTCTGTTATAAACTGCCCAATTTGTTAAATTCACTAAGCACTTTAATTTATCTTTCTTAAAGAAAACATATTTAGAACTGATTTATTTTTTTTACTTTCCAAATACTATTTTTATGGCCTATAAAAAATATCATGAAGACTTAAATATAAGTACCCACACCAACCCTATCTACTAGTATTTGTATAAGCCATTACGGAGGCTAACCAAGGGCTGTTCACATTAATTTTGGTGATATATATTCAGTAGCATAATTTATGATATTTGCAACACTGGATGGCTACTGACTAGGAAATTCTAGCTACATGAGATACAGCACTGAAAAAAATCTGAGGGAACACATTTTTAAATGCAAGGTCTGAGTGCTGATTGACATGCTTTGTACGATAGTAAAATCTGGCAGGTGCATTAACTTGCATTCCTCTGATCTGTACACATCCACACTTGTCTTCTTAGGGTACTTGGTAATAAGCTTCTTTAAAGATCCCTGAGTAAGCACTGAAGATAATATCTGGAGTATGTAGCACTCAGTCCTTTTAGAATGGCTTTTTCCTGCTCCTTTCGTTTTCTTAAGAAAATGTCAGTTTAATCATATCTTAATGCTTTGATAATGCGTTTCTTTACATAGCTGTAGAACACTCACTTCAGTGTTTTAAAAGAATTAATGTAGATGTAAAAATGCCAGTTAAATGAGATTTCTCCCAACAGGCTAAGAAAACTGGAGTGCAAGGCTTCAAAACTTGCAACATTTGCACAGCAACATAAACGTGCCTTAACAGGTCAATCTGCGTTTATCATTGCAGAAGAAATTATGTTCCTATTTGGCAACTTCAGAGAATCTATATACAAGCTCTCCTACTGTCAGATGCTGTAGCTAGCTTTTTTGTAAAAGTTTACTTCTTATTTATACCTAGCAGTCCACAAACGTCACCAACCCAGAAGCCCAAATGACAGTTCTTTGGGACCCAATATTAGCTACCAGTCCTGGCTATACTTGTAACAGCGTGCCCTTCTGTTGTTGAATAACGTATTGTATTATGTTTTCACTGGCTCCCTCTGTACCAATATGTAAGTTACAAAACAATAATACTCTTAGAAGACAACACAATGAAGCCCCCATATAGGTTGTCATCAAAGAGCAGGCACACTATAGACAGTGTTGAGGGAAGAACCTTCAGAAGCAGGCGCACGTTCCTCAGCCGAGTTCTGCATGGTTCACAGGCTTCCAACAGATACATCTCAAGCTTGTTATATATGTTAGCAAAAGTAGCCATGTCTCTACCTTTCACTTAATTTCTTCTTAAAATACATGCTCAAATACAAACCCAAAATTTTCTTATTCACTTACATTATAAAATTAAATATTGCAACATGTGCTACAATGACATCTTAGAAAATTATAGCATATTAATTCATACATACACGGCAAAACAAGCAACAGGGAAAATGAAAAAACAACTTTTTTCCCTGTTTCCTGGCCCAGGGAGGATTTATGATGTTTGATATTTAACTTGTGGAATCCGCAAACTTAGAAGATTCTAAAAAATTCCTTCTTCACCATTACATTTGACTGCAATCTGCTTTTTATTATTGATTCATAGACTCAGCTTCTCTAATAGGTATAACTGAAAGGTTTTGTGAGCCTTGTTTATTAGTTTCTAACATCATGAAGAGCATAATTTATGATGTACTGCGATATACATTGTATAAGACAAATTGACATCTTACATGTCTTCAGCTATAGTCATTTTCTGTAAGTAGAAAATACTCCTAATTCTCTGTGATTCTTGTAGAAAGTAAATATCTACTCTGAAAATCCAAATGCAATTTGGGAGAACACAACATCAAGTAAGATGATCCTATCTTTGGTATTTTTCTTGAAACGTCAGCCAAGACTATCCAGTGTTTCAGTAGGCGCAAAACAAAACCAAGGAAAATCCTCATCCACACCCATATGAATTCAATGAAATTAATTTAATGGATGGATGGATTCAGGGATCTGGAATATTTGTGGTCTGATATTATTTTTAAAAAATTCTTACTGCAAATTGCTTTCATATGAATAAATGTTTGGAGAATGTGTCCTTTTTATGCCCTATGTCAAAAGCAGCATGATCTAGGCCATAATTGTAATAGAGATAATGAAGCACAATGATTTAGAGAGTTCATCTTTCATTTATGCCCTTATCTAAGGCCTATGGAAGTTAATAAAAATTTTCTAATGATACAGTAGACTTTGAATTAAGCCCTCACACAGGCCTGAATAAAAAACAACCATGAAATCTATGAAGTTTCACAGTTGTGTAACAAGTGAGAATGGAAGAATCAAGCCCTCCTTAGCTGTCGAAGAACCATTGTTTTCTACCCAGGAGGCTTAAAAAAAATCATGTATTACAAGAATATATTTAATATCATTATTTGAAAGGCATTTTGCAAAGCAGTGATTGCAGCCTTATGCCACTGAAGATGCACTTTAGGAGAAACTATGAGCAGTTTACTGTTTGACCAAATTACATCTTCTCTTTGTGTTCCAAGAGACTGCTTTACTCCTGTACTGATGAAATTATCTACCATTTTATTTTGCGATATTTCAGCTTAATTCCACCTCCACTGTTTAACATCCATTCTTTTGGACTGTTTCTTATAAATATACAGGCAATTCTGTTCTTCCTGGCCTACATCATACCCAAGACAATGCAGGCTGGATACATCTTTACTGTGCTTGGTTTATATTAGCAAAAAGGAAGGCCACCTAACATCAAGAAAAGCCATTACTACTTGGCGAACACTAGCCAGGTCACTGCAAAGACTATTTTGCGGACTACTGATTGGACTTCCTAAGTAATAAGTCAAGATGCATAAATCCTTTTGAAACTGAAAACTAAGAAGCATTTCAGAATTCAGAATAGAAATTAGAGTAATGGGTCTTTTGTCTTTGCACTCCAGTATAGATATTCTGACAACAAATTCTTTGCCTGGAGAGGACATGCTTTATTGGCATTCCCAGAAATACAGTTTCACTTAGATGAGAGAACAAAGCTTGGGTGCCTAATATAGAGTAGCAGAAGAAAGGAAATAGAAAGAACTGCTAGTGTTGAAACAAAGAAAATAGAAAATTTGACAAAGTCTTTCTAATAAGTAACTTACAGGTGCTCTTTCTTGAAGCTGATTTTTAGCTGTTCTTCCCACTCTTCTCACCCCTTTAAAACTCAGTAGGGCTGAGCCTGTGATTGTGTTACATAGGGGCCATGGGTAAAAAACATGAACCCACAGTTATTCAAATTTAGAGTTCCTGTTTTGCTCTATATCCAAATGTTATCTTTGGTTCTCATCTAAATAACAGGATGAATCGAGACTGCAGACTTTAAAAGTATGTCACAAGTTTATCTTAAGTTTGTAGGTCTTAAGATGCTTGAAATTAGACTCTGAAAATTTGCATTTCCTTCTCCTAAATTATGGTCTATAACTATTATTTGGTAGGGAGATCACTAACTAAGGTTATTATGTTCAGATAAAATGCACTCAAAACAAGAGAAAATACTTCATCTGGCTGTCTAACATAAAAAAGATGTCAGAGTTCTGATAAAAAAGAAAATGTTTTTCATCAAGTCTAATAAATGCAAAATCCAGCCTTCCAAATTTTACCTGTACCTTCTTCACAAGTTCTTTTTGTCCTTCATTGAATCAGAAATTGTAAATAATTCTGAGACTGCAAACAATGTATTAGATTAAGGATGTGACCTCGTAATCATTATGCACATCTAAAGTTCATTTTCTCCTGTTGCATATTATGCTGGCCTTACAATGAACTGCAAGTTTGCAGGACATGTACCACAGCATTTGCGTATCATGTTCTTCCAATGAAACTCCAGTCATGACTGGACTTAACATTGCAAATATCAAGCAATCTTAAAAACTTGGTAAACTATTATGGATGTTAGTCTATCTGATTAACCAAGTTGCCTCCAACTGTGTTAGCTTGTACTACCTCATGCTGCATAAAACTGTCATTATATTTGAATGCTGAGTGTGGATTTGTCACTATAAAACTACCAAAAAGGAATAAAGATACCAGATAATTCCATTAACTCAGTTTTGTCTTGTTTCAATTAGAGGTCCTAGATACTCTAAGGAAAATCTCTCAGGCATTCAGCCGATGAGATGTATGTTTCCCAAGGTGAAAATTAGGGGAGAATACTATTGGTAGTTTTTCCTTATGAAAAGTCAGACTGTCAGAAGCATTCAGGCATGCATTTATTGGGTCCTTATCCAATAAATCCTCTGCTGACATTAATTGTTTTGCCAACTATTGTCTGATTGCTAAAACTCCCATTTCTGCATCAGATTGTTGAAGAGCTGATAGATAGCAAATAGTGTCTAGCAGCACCTGCTCTTTATTTTTAGTCAGACTTTAGACCTTGACATGGCATCTGAAGGGCATCAGTTTCAGTGGCTAACAATCTCCCTAGGGCAATGGACAATATTCAGTGTCCTCACTAATAACTCCAGGTCTTAGTGACCTTCTATCTTCGATTTCATAGACTGTTAGGTACTGTCTATTTGACTGTGGAAACTGACAAGGGCCAAAAAACTTAGTTTATCCTTTCTAATGCTCGAGAGAATCCTGATGGGTTATGATCCTTTGCTATTCCTTTGCATGGGGCTTTTCTAGGGCTGCCTCTGAAGTACAGCCCTGAAAGACTTTACGCTTTTTATTTTGTACTAAGGGGAAGAGAAACTAGGAAGCTGGAAAATCATCTGAGCAAAACTGGACTTATTTGCAAATGTAGAACTGATGGTATTCCATTTGGCCTCCTATTTTTCCAGATCCTGGCCCTGAATTAATTTCTTACAGGTAAAGGTCTTACTGTCATGGAGGAAATGCTACCAAAGGAAAGCCTAATATTGAACGTGTAAAACTTGTCATCGTTCCATTTAGCAAGAGTAACTTCCTGCACTTTTCTAAGGTGTAGGTATGTGGTCATGCTGAATTCATTCTGTTTCTAGTTTCCCAAATAAAAAGAATCCACATATAGATTTCTGTTCTGCAGTTAAGATAGAAGCAGATGTCATCATTCTCAGCCATACCTCTCTTTTGCCTGGGCTACCCCACAACATGTCTCACATGCAATGCTAGTTAAATTCAACAGTCAAAGCCCACCTAATCAGGGGAAAATCTATGTCTCTCTCTTTTCCAAACCCATTCACCTACTGCTGTGCTGAGTGGAGCCAGCCAAGGAAAGGGGGGTTTGGGCAGTTCAGAGAACTTGTTTTCTCATAGTTCTCTCATAGTCTTATGTGTAAAAAAAGTTTCAAAACTCTAGGATACAATGAAGTTAATACATGAGCAAAGGGTATCAGGTGTTTGCAGTGGTGTCTAACTCATTCCAGTTTTGTGGTTTCCTTCCTCCCTGCCTGAGGAAAAGCAGAATTCTCTGCGCCTTCTCCTGGGACATGGTTGCATGATTGATGTAGCAGTAATGGATGTCTTGAATTGAGGAAATACAAAACAAAACAAAAACACCCCCAAACCAGGGAGAAGGTTAAAATAAGGATTCATATAACCAGTGAGATCAAAGTAAGGATTCATATAACCAGTGAGATCAAAGTAAGAAGGCATAGATTAAAAACCTTTATGAGAAAAACAGAATCTGAAAAAAAACTTGCTTGGTTTGAGGGAAGCATCAAAAAATAACTTGCTGCTGTCTCCAGGATTTATTTTATGGGCATTAAGCATTTGTGTACTACTGTGGATCCTGAATAGTAGATTGACCTTCCATTGCCTTCTCCCTTCCCTTAGTGAAGGTGTCCTGTGTGATGGACATTCCCCAGTTCCAGGTAGTTATGATGTAATGTGGTTGTCAGTGACACTATTCACCAGTCCTGGTCAGAGCCTCCCTCCTTTCACATCTGGGACACATTAGGTTTGTTTGAAATCTAAATCCTACTGGAATCAGTGAATACAGCACGCAGCAGCCTTCCTCTTCTGGCTTCACAGATTCATATGGTTACAGGAGGCAGTTTAGATATACTATCAGAGGGAGATCTAATAATATGTGTTTAAATGCAATTGTGAGACAATTCCAATACATTCTTCAGAGTCGGCATAAGGCATTTCCTGCAGTACATCAGCGACTGCAGTGCATTATCCTGAGAGATTTAGGGCATGTCATATAACAAGAAGGGAGCAGGAGAGTAAGTGAATTTGCAAATAAATAAGGAACAGGGCGTATAGAGTTACGGATATTAAAACATTATAGATTCTGAACAACATAAACCAAATTTTAGTGAATTTGAATCTTGGCTTCTCCTATTACTGCCCCTTTTTGCATTTTAGCTCAAAATGACCACGAATTTACTGGGAATTTAATGAGAAATCTGAGAACCCGAAGAGAAAAGCACAGAAAAACAGCCCAATACCACAAGGGCACACAACCTGCAAATTCACATAAGGTATTTGCACCTATAATGCAACTTGGGACAAATTTTAAACTCATCTCCAGGCAGAATACAGAAAAAATACTCTCCTCAGATATGTTGACCAAAATTTTGTCTTGCAGGTAACATTAAATTCTTCTAAAATCACTGGAAATATATGCCAGTGAGAATAATTAAGGGAGGCTAGCATAACTGTTGGGAAATACTAATAGCATATATTTTTCCAGCATAATGAGATTCTTACAAATAAGAGCATGTATATCAAATTTATAGAATTCACATAAAAAGCTAAACATAGCCAGAATGTCATGAAAAATATTGAACAGTGTTGTGCATTATCCTTTGCAATGCTCTCTGAAGGGAAATATAGGAAGCTCCATCACTTCAATCTCTTAAGACTGGCTTAAGGAAAACACAAATACAACTTTGGGAAAAGAAAATTGCAGTTGGTATACATGGAAGGCTAAACATTTCTAGCAACAGATCTTGTCCATTTCCTGTTCGTTTTGTTTTATGAAGGTGACAATTATAGAGATGCAGAATTGTGCATCATCAGAGCATAGTGCTAGTTTCCATAGATAGAATTTACGTAGATTTTAAAAATTCTGGTGCTACCTTGGAGAAAACTGAAGCTGTCAGAAACCAAGCTGAAACCTGTAAAGTATGTACCCGATTTCCAGTCTCATTATTCAGTTCCATAGAGTTGTGAGAAAATAAACAAGGACTTGTCTATTGAAAGTCCTTGATTACTGCAAATAACTGCAGGGCTGCAGCCCCATTTAGCTGTTTCTCTTAAAAATTTCTTGAGGTTTTGAACTGCAGTTATTAACCTGCATTTTTTTTTGCCTTCTGCAACAACTACTCTGCCAGTATTCCTGTTGTGGAGAATGTGTAAGTATCTCAATAACATGGAAAACAGCAGTTTCAAGCCAGTACTCAATAATAGCCATTTTATTCTAAATAATATTTGTATGTACGTTTGTCAGGTACACCTTTCTTTTAACAACAAGCTACTGATGAAATAAATTCTTTTATAAGACACTTCATTGCACAGCCTCTTTTCTCTGTTGTCACTGCCATTGTTATTTTCTAAAAAATCAATCCTAATGGTTAAACTGTAACTGGAATATGCATCTGTATTCACAAATCCAATATCTAATAATCTTTTGTACCCAGCAAATCATGTAATCACGTCTCACTTCATTCCTCAACAAAATGGGTGATGTCCTCTGCCCTGCCTTACATAGCTCAGCATCAAGCTTTGAGACTTAATTAGTTAGAGACAGTTAAGTGTCTTAAAATTCCCAGACAAAAGATGTAGAGACAAACTGAAATCAGCCTTGGTTTTTTGCAGGTCTCCTCAGTTGCCCTAAATATACACAGCACATTTATTTGGTTCACCTTCTTTTGATTATTTTCTGATTCTGGCAAGGTTTTTTCCTTCTGCTATTTTAATATCTCAGGTTTAGGAACGGGAGAATAAAAAAAAGCCCCTGTGGGCATACATTGTGTGTAGCAGAAGCTGAGATACCACAAAATAAAGGTAGAGTCAAAGAAACACACCTAAATAAAGAGGTGCTGGCAGGGAAAGTCAGTGAAAACCTTTACCCGTCTTTTCTTGCAAATAATAAGAAAGGTATCAAAAGATTTCAACATTTCAGTATTTCAAAATAGCTGGAATTCATAAGTCTTAAGAAAAAGGACTTTACTAAAGTGAAGTAAGTTCAGTCTTTGCAGTGTAATTCAAATTGCTCTTGTAATTCAGGTCCTGGAATTAACCCACTGAAGCAAAGCTTGAAAAGATTTAGATTTACTCAGGCTACCAACAATACAATAATATCTTACAATTTCACAACTCCCTGTCTATTGGTGATACTGCCAAACGGCAGTAATCTGTCAGTTTGAGGCTCAGAGTTGCTAATTGTTAAAAAATTAACCTGGACATTATTGCTGAATTTCTCTGGCTGAAAACTTAAACAGACTCGAGCACTTTTTAATCAGGATGAGATAACTGAGCTCTTCATTGAGACACTTGGGAAATGATTTCTACTGTGGTGTTGAAGTCCATTTTTTTAAGGGAGAGGAGGTGTGTTAAGGAGAGAATTCCTGCATTGTCTGACCATTGACTGTGATGAAAGAAGACTCTCGCACAGTATTGTCCTGCTTGAGGTACAATTCACTTCACCTCTGCTACCACTTTATTTCCTGGGGATGAGACCCTTAGGTATTGAACACAGGGAGATTATTTTATTATACTATTATTAAAGAATATTAGATATTATTGTATTATTATTGTCAGTAAAAATACTAATTATTATTAATTGCAGGGAGAAGAGCGGTGTGGACCAGGGAAGGGGAGGTGGAACACAGGAAGGGACTGGGAGAAAGACTTATTTAAAGATATCAGCATGTGGCACAGCCTTCCTTTTGTGAGGCTGTTTGTGGCTTTCCTCACAAGCAATTTAGGCTAACTCTGCCATTGCCTCTTTAGCAAATTTTACAACAGTTCAGACAGTAAAGTAAATCAGGTTTAAAGCTTTATTTTTAATAGGTATGCTTTTTTCTAATAAATAGTTCTACAAACTGAGTAATGCTATTGCAGTGGAAAACTTCAAATTTCCACAACTTATCCCTCTACTTTTAGAAGTGTTCCTGATTATTTGGAAACCCATCTGAATCTCCTGGTGACACTGAAGCCAATTCTTCATTGTCTTAACCTCCATGTCCAATGCAAAGTCAACTTTAGCTAACAGGGTCCCTCTGCTGTTTTGGATCCAGTTCTTTCAGAGTCAAAGGAAGCTGCAGTAACGTACTAAAATTGATGCTATGTAAACAGCTAAAATAATAGAAAATATAATGAGTTCAAAATTACACAGAGAGAGAGATAACAAACAAAATGCTTTGTGCAGATGCTGTTCCCACATGAAAAAAGGAATATTACTGGGAGTAGCACAAGGAAAGCATTGCTGGTGAAATCAGAACTCTTTCTAGCATTTTATATGATACCCCTACAGGGATAATATTTATCACAAAATATCCATACTTTTTGTCTCATAAATAAGATATAATTTAGTATTAGAATATTTTATTTCCTGCTAAAAACATCCTATGCAGAGCAATGCAGTTTTACATATATTTAGCTTCTTGCTTTCTCTCTTTTAAAACATTTATTAACCGGAAAGACCTCAGTGACATGTAAATTTCATTTTCTGTTCCCTGCAGATTAAATACATCTGTTTTAGACATCATTCAGTAAAGAAATAATTTGAATAGTTCATTTTATTAGAAAAAGATTTATGTCAGCATTCAACTATGACAAGAGAGGGGATAGTGGCATGTGCACAGTACTGGAAACAGATTTTCCATGAAAAGTATCTGTACTGAACAGAATTGTGCCAGAAATAACATGAGCTTTCTATGAGCACCCTAATAGGTTGCGGACAACACTGGTCTTTCCAGGTAGAGATATTCTGTTCCCTCTCTGGGCAATTCACTCAGTCTTCTGAATTAGCAGCTGTCTGAATCAATGTACATTTAATACACATTAGGAGAATGTGTACAGCAAGGTAGATGGGAGTCAGTCCTGCCTGGCTATACGGAGCTGCATGTGTCAAGGACAGAAATTTCATTTTCTTGGGGCTTTAATTGTACTGTCTCAGGAAAAGTCCCTTTTATTTTATTTTTATTTTTCTTACTGTTTGCAACAAAACCAATAGGCTAGACATCTCTTTCATAAAGGCATGGTAGGTATAAAGCATAATAAATACAGGAATAGCATGTTAGGCTGTAGTATCCTGTGTTATATGATCCAGCAGCGTATTTTAACACACTGGATATGAAAGGTGATAAAGTGCCATGCATGCCTAGGTAGTTTAGGGAGTGATAATAGAATACAGATCACATCTTATCTAGGTCACTAGTCTGAAGGCAACCTGGTTTTGTGATTGAATGTCTTTGCTATCCAACAGATTTTTAGTACTGTATATGGGTTGAGACCATGAAAATCTTATATCTTTAAGAGAAAGTATTCCCCCTAACACCAGCTGAACCCTGGTTTCTTCCAGGACTGGACAAAAATGACTATTGTGTTTGTAAATATTTGATTCTTTCAAATGTCATAATACTATGAGTGCTGTCATGCATTCATAACGTAAATATTAAATAATTATTCACTTCCTGGGAATATTCACACCAAGTTAAGAAGCATGATTGAGATTGTCAAAATTAAAGTATGCTTTTCAGAACTTGCTTGAATTCAGAAGGAGGGAAGCTTTCTTGTACTGGAGGACACAAGGACAAGATGAATTAGAAGAAAGGATTTATCTGTTGAACAACTTCTTTGAGAAAAAGAAATAATCACAGCATTCAATAAGATGCTAAGGTCATTATGAAAACATACTGGCAGGTGGAGTCAGAAGGGAGTGGTATCTCTGCATCTCTGATGCAGTCATACCATGTCAGTAAATCTCAGCTGTGGGTCTAGAGACTAAATTACCACAAAACCTCAGATGCAAAAATACTAAATAAATACATGTCACACTGGCTGAGCACATTGCAGCACTGTAATGTGCTCCTGTTCACACAGATATTTAGTAATAATGAACAGGCAGTGCAAGCTGGTACAGAAAAACAGAGTACCAAAACAGCGCAGAAAAAAATGAACTTCAGTACAGCCATCATCGAAGCTTGATAAAAGAGCACACATACATATTTGTGTAAGTTGAAAATCCCTGCTTATGCAAGAGATCTTTTAAAACATATACAGGATTAAAATACACTTACTTTACATACTTATCAGATAATGAAATAACTCTCAGGAAACTAAATATAAATATCTCAGATTGCAAAATTGGACTAATAAAATAGGGGTAAAATAGAAGCAAATTTGGAGAAGAATGGTATAGGATTTTTTAGTACTAGTTATGGTATTCATTAATCAGCATTTGTGCTTTTTACAGCCAAAGACATATATAAATCTGCCCTGTGGAATCTCAAAAGATATAAATTTCTGCATTGCTCTGGTTCGACAACACTAAAAGCAACTGGTAAGAAACTGAAAATATGGTTTGCTTCTAAATCCTCATACTCAGCTTTGAATTTTGCTAACTATAACTACAGATTAAAGAAAACATTGCAATGCAGTTACAAATATGACCACTGTTACTCATGAAGGAAATCTTGATTTTGTAAAATTATCTCAATGCATCAGAATTCCCTCTTATATAATTCTGTTGCATGTCCTTTAAATATTTACACAATATATTTCCTATATATATCAATATTCAATTCTGTTTAATTCTGTTCAGTACATATATAAGTTAGCAGTAGGAATAGCGAGCTAGTGTTTACATATGTATTATGTTCTGTATATAAACATGCAAACACAAATCAGAAAGCTTTACAAACCGGGATTAATTTTACCCCAATTTTATGCTTGTGTTTGGAGGCCATTACAATATGTTACTAATGTATATGAATACTTCCCTATTTTCACATTAGAAAATTGGAGTAATAAATGAGCTTTTGACTACATTTTCCTGTCTGCAGTGTATTGCATCACTTGATTACAGATGTCCTGAGAAGGACATTTGTGATAAGAAGGTACTATATGTCTCAATTTAAGGATCATTTCCCCATTAAATAAACCAAATTAAACTGGCTATAGCAAATACCAAATGGGGAAAGTTCTTTGTACAATGCCAAACGTCTGCATTCCTTCTTTTGTTGTGGGTGTGATTTCCAAGTGTTTGTACCTCCTGAAGGATTTACAGTAAATGAGAAGTAGAGAAGATGGCTACTCTATTGTGTGGGAGCAGGCTAGGATCCATAGTCCATTTATTTTTCATTAAAGAAATCATTTATGGCAAGCCTTGGTTAACCCATTCCTGCTCCTGTTTTACTCAATGTAAAGCAGCCTTAATGAAAGCAGGCTAAAGAAAATCCTTCTGAGAACTGTGTATCTAAAGCTGCTTCCCTTAATTAAAACCTTGGCAATTAAAAAAAAAATACTTATTATGATATCTCTGAATTAGATGCAACCACAGTCATCCTGAAGGGCTGCGAACTGTATCACAGAGTATGTGTATGTGTGTGTCAAGCCCACAAGGAGGTGACATAATCTGTCAGAATGAATTTTGGAACAATCAGTAGAGTTGCCTTTCAACACTAGATTGAAAAAGGGTGCACAGAGATGCTCCATGACATGATTATGTTTGTCTTTTAAAACAAGGCAATTCAGGGAGTTCTCATTGAATGGAGTTTGGAGAGAAAAGCCCAAATCCAAACTGCTGGTGAAGGCAGGTAAAGCATCACAGCCAAGCTCACAGGATTGGGCACAAGAATGCTGCTGCTCTCACAGAGTGCCGTGGGAATAAATGTGATGGCAATGGTTTCATCACTCACACTTCTAGTTAAATATCGTTCAGTTATTAAGGCCTGTAAAAGTCAGAGAGACTAAAAGAAAGCAAGAGAACTTGGAAAGATCTGGGGGGGGAAATGGCATTTTTTTATTAGTATAAAGATTACTTAACTTTGGAGCCCTACTAATGATAATTTCTGTGACCAAAAATGTCCCCTTATGATTAATCAATTATGCAAACCATTCCATTTCAAGGCTAGTAAAGACTTGTTTAATGACATTTTTCATGCATCTCATGTCTTTAATATATTATTTTTCCCTTTGCTCTGACAGAGCAATCTGCTCTGCAGAAGCAGCACTGTGTGCCATCAAATAAAAACATTCCCCATTTCAAGAAACAATTGTTTATTTATAAAACATTCTAAAACCTGATCCTTTGAAAAGAACTGATTCGGTGTTCAGCTTGTTTCTCTGCAGCACGAATTATTCCTCCACTGGCATGTTTCAGTACAGAGTGTTCCAATATTAATGGCATGAGACACTGAGAACAACAGGCCCACTGCAGGGTTGTGTTTTTTACTGTCTCTCCTTTCTGATGCCCAAGGAATGATCCCGTTTCACCTTGGATATACCCTGTCTCTACAGATGCAGCAAGAAATCCTTCAATATTTTCACTAATTCCTTTCTGGGTATCTTCTGGGCAGACACTATCAATAATCCCAAATGGCATGTTACATGGTGTGGACTAGCATGCCCCTACAAAATAAGCTGAGACAACCAAACTCATTTCAGTTAAGGCCAGACCGTAGCACTGCCCAAAAGCTTGAGGTCAGTGCCACACGTGCCACTCTGTAAAGGCATTTGCAAAGCCCAGTTTACTGCAGAAAGGAGAAAGAATCCACCAAGAAAGGAACTGTTTAAGACAAAGGCTCAAAATATGATTCATATTTTATGGCTTAGCTTGACGTTGCAGGAAAGAAAGAGGTACTTATTAAATAAACAACATGTTAACAAGACAGATTAATTTATTATTATGTGTACAAGTCAGAGAGAGATTTGGGGAAGATTGAAGGAAAGTGGCTTTCACAGTTGTATTACTCAGGTTTAGTTAGCACACAAAGATCCCATTTATGTAATAACAATGCTTGGGTCATTAGTACTGCTGCAAGTGAGTGACTTTGATGTCTTTCCCCTTGTGATAATCCCTGCTACACAACGGTAAAACAATTGTCACTGTAAACCACATCCCGTACTGAAAAGTGAGAAAACAATCTCAATGTGCCATTGGAATTAAATAATTAGGACGAAGAAGAGCATATGTTGTACAGCTCCAGATGCATTTCCTTCTCTTTTGAAAGATGCAGTGTAATCTTAATTAAACTTCTATGTTGAAAAGTAAATATTTTTTTACTGTAGATTACCCTTCCAAAAAAGCCCCAACCCTTAGTAAAAATATAAATGCCTGAAGAGTAAACTTACATTTCATGTACTTTGTCCATGATTAAACACGTTAAAATGAAAAAGCAGGATGTCTCCAGCATGGCTGACTCAAGATCCCCATCTAGCGTCCAGATGAAGATTAACAGAACCTTTCTAAATGCATAGTCCACAATTGAAAAACTCACACAGAATATTTCTTTCTCTGAGGTTTCAGGTCTCTTCATTTTATGGTACACCATGATGATATTTCATTTTATGGCCACTGGTTGGTTTTCTTCACGAGTAACTTCTATTCTTTTATACTCTGTTTATGTCCTTGTACTGTTCTCCTCAACACTACTTTATGAGAATCTTTAAGGAGCACACTAAGTGATATGAATATCATATGCTATGTATTTTTTTTTATCTTATCTTCAGTAGCAAATTATATTTAGGATACATTTAAATAGGCTGTATTGCAGGGACATGTAGCTTATAAGTCCAACTGGTCTCCTGCTAATTGCTTTCTGTTGTCACTGCATATGCACATACCGATCTAAATTTTTACCATAAAAAGAAAGATCAGAATCAAGTGCTTTGTGCTCTGGTACCAGCAGGTTCCACGGTTTGAGAAGCAACTTGGTTCTGTTGCTTGGACCTGCCACATTTCCCTCCTATAGAAACAACCAGTCTGAGGCAGGGTGCAATGGCCAAGGGATGCTCATACAGCTGATCTTGCAATGGGAAGCAACACAGTAACAAAAATCAAGCACATAAAAATGCCTAATATTTATCCAAACCTATCATACACACTAAAATCAGTTTTTTAAAGACTCATTAAAGTTGAAGGGAGGGATTTCTTCCTCCCTCCCTCATTCTTGTTCTACTCCTCTATGCTTCCTATAGTTTAGGTAGAAAAATGAATGAGATTTTAAAATTCTTTTCACAGTATGCACCTCTCAGCCAGCATCCTTTAGCCAGCAATGTGGGAAGAAAGAGCAGCATGGACCTCAGCACAGCTGTGTAGTGGAAAGAGGCACTCTCACCTCAGCTGCTCAAGCCTGGTACTAGCTCAACTAGATTCAAAAGTGATGGCCCACACCTCCTGACTGACACATAGGTTCCTACAAAGGCTTGTTTACCAAGGGACACAGAGCTATCCTTCCATTCTATGGTCCAAGATGAAGGGGCATAGGGCACATGGTGTCTTGATGGCTCAGAGTCTCTCAGGTGTCAGGATCTGGATGTATCTTCTATGCTGGCCACAATCAACTCAGGAAAAGGAGGGAAAGCATTATGGGATATCAGTCAGTCTTAAAAACAAACCAGAAAATGTTGAGCTGTTGAGAAAGGTTGGGTTTTGTTTTTTTTTTCTTTTAATATTGTTTCCAACAGGTTTGTAACAAGTAAACAAAAATTTGTAAGAAAACTTCTTCTGATATTTTCCTGGATTAGAGCACTCCAGGTGAAATGAGCCTGCCAGCACTTGGGATCTGTGCTCCCTCCCTTCACATGAACTAGAACACTTGATGAGTACATTTATAAAGCTGACCATGGGTTTTATGATTTCACAGAATCATAGAAATATTTAGGTTGGAAAGGATACTTAAGATCATTGAGGTTCCTAGGGTTTTGCAATAGTCCTTATATTTACAGTGGTGAATGCCCCTGGAATCGGTAATATTTCTGAAAGTGGAATCAATTTTTCAAGAGCAGGACTGTGACTAAGCACATTACAGCCATGCTGAACTCAGCGAATGAACAAGGCGCTTTGAGCTGGCTCCTAAATCCAAGTGGATATTCTGTAAGGGAAGGATAAAACACTCTATCTTTTCTATATTCAAACTTTCAGTTCAGGAGTGGGCTTTCCTACACAAAAAGACCACATACTTCTGCTGCAACATGTAGACTACTGAGGTACTGCCTCCCAGTTCTGGTCAGAGGCTGGTCCCAGAATGATGTACAAATGCAAGAGAATTAATAGGAGTGAACCCTACATGCCCCATCAATCAGCCAGTTATAGACAGGCTTGAAGAAACAAGACAACTATAGCAGGCAACGGACAAAGTTATCCACCCATCAGTCATCTCATCAGTGTCAGATTGTCTTATAGACACCAAGGAAAAAGGGTTTGAAGGATGGAGGTTAAGGAGACTATTCTCTTAGACATGTCCCAAGCCTGGGAGCATTGTATGAGAAAGAAGGAAAATGCTTCTGGCAAAAAGGCAAAAGTAGGCAGCAACAAGTGGCACTGATGGGGTGGATGGAGGTTGGAATCCACTGTATCAAAACCAAAGCAAGACTTGGAGGGTGAAAGAGAGGATGAGTACCTGATAGCTAAAGTGAGAAAAACACAGGAGCAAAAGCAGGTGAGGGGAGTAAAGTCCCACCAGCTTCATGCAGCCAATGGGCTTTATGAGGCAGAGCAGTGCCTTTGTTCCTCTATGAGATGACTAAAGCACCGAGGGCTGAGGATCAGAGCCATGCTTTTGGCTGTTAATAACGCTGTTTTTTCTTTCTCACAGTAAGAATCAACTTCACCTTTTAAAGAATAACTAAAAAAATCATAAACTCATATATAATTACATTATATATGCCAATATTATTGGATTGTTAGATGCATAAATATCTTTAAAACTTTCTAATTTTTTATTTTTCTAAACAAAATCTCATTACTTTTTTCACTGTGCATGTGTGCTTCCTTGAATTTACAAATTCTTAGCTTTTCTTTCTTTGCACTTACATAAATTTAAAAATTTTATTTAACACAAATGATCAAGAAATTGCAAACTGACAAAATTAACAAATTTCTCATGACCTTCTATGTACTAGTGAAATAATCACTTTCTCAGTGTCAATACATCTCTTCCACCCCTGTTCATCATGCCTTGTTGTCTGTGCTCTGGTGCTTTTAAGAGGAGCCTTCATATCCAAATTTCTTCCCTTTTCAGGTAAGTTCTGGAATTCCTTCTTCAACACACTTTGCTTCCCTGACTTCCTGTGATTACCCAAATCAGGTCTCATAGCTCCGCATCTCATATGTAAACATCTCCCCATTAGTAGGCCATGCTACATTTTGTAGGACTATGTGGTGCTGTTTGATAAGATAGTGGGGAAGAAGCTATTTTCTGATTTAAAGATAGGGTATCACTCCTGACAGTTTGTGTGGCAGTTAAAAAGTTCTAAAAACATCTGGATTCCCATTAGTACTCTGATGGCAGAGCACAGATAAAACATGTCAAATTTTATCAACATGCACAAATCTCCTCAGTTCTTAAGGTGTAAACCAGGCCCTACTATATCAAACATTAATTCTTTAGGTAAACTGAAAGCCACAGAAATTAAGGGAACTGTAGGGTGAAGGAAACTGTATGACCAAAAGCATAAGCAAACTCTGGTCTCATTTGCAAACCTTTCATCCAAGAAAGGCTGGCAGAAGCAGAGTGATCTCACTGCTGTTGGCAGGGTGGCCACTTCACAGTGATTTCTTGGTGAAGAAGCTTTCTAGCTTTCTGCTGTAAAACCTGACAAGTTTTACAGTTATAAATTGATTCCCCAGTATCCTCAGTATCTGACCAACAAGCACGCTGTCTCACTTAGCCTTTCATGTGAGGCATAGTGGGAGGGTTTTCCTGACAGCGCTGTCTACAATACTTTTCTAACATAGTGGGCTGGACATGCTCAGGAACTATTTGCTTTCTACTGAAATTAATTCTAATTATAAATAATTACATTGCCAGAGTGGTGCAGTGAACTTTTCAAAAGTATCTATGGACATTGCATTTGTGGGAATGGCTTTGGTATTCAGGATAATATGGCCTCATAGTTTCCGGGTATTCTCTTTTTTGGGCACAACAGCAGTATTTAATAGCAGGCTCATGGCCTTTTCTGATATTGTCCATGCGGTTTAGGAAAACAGCAGTACTTTTTGCAATCTTGTGATCTTTTCCTCAGTCACCTGCCGTCAGTCTTCTTCTGATGACTTGGTATCATTAAGGTTATATTTATGTGGCCCTTATGCAGTCTGGTATCACTTGGTACCAATGCAATTATAGAGAAGTAGGGACAAAAAATGTCTCAAACTCCAAATAAAGCCAGAGAACAAAGTGCCCAGCCCTCCACACTGCCAGTCTAAAACTACCTGGGCTGGAGCCGCAAAAGCTGTAGTCTCAGGTTTGGGCTGGTAAACTCTCCCTGTGTTTGCTTTGTACCCCAGGGAAATCGTTACTCATCTCTGGCCATGAAGTCAGAAGTTGAACTGGAGTTATATTTAAACCAGACATTGTTTATTCAAAAGAGAGAGGGAGAGACAGAAGTTACTGACAAAGCCAAGAAATAAAATAAAAGCCTGACCAAAGCCTTCCTAAAGGAATTTAAGTATCATCGTGAAATAGCAGTAGCAGTAACCTTCCATGGTGCTGACTCCCTCCCCTATATCAGCAATCCCTGACAGGTTGCCCAGAAGGGAGGCTGCTTTTCTTCATCTTCCAAAATATTTGGGACTCGCTTCCAAGAATAGACTGTGGCAGTACTGCCCCAGCTCCCTCATGGGCTCTGGCCAGGGAAGCAGCTCTGAACTCGGCTAGTCTCAGCCTCAGCAGCGGCTGCTGCTTGAGAACTGCTTTAAATCAACACATTTGCCAGATGTTCAGCCTCACCAGCTTTGGCAGCTGTACCATCTGTCTCAGACCCTATGATGGAGTAGACTTAGTAGGCGCTGGTTGTAACTCCCATGGGACCCTCTGCACAGCATACATAGCTGGGACTCACTACCTGGGTTCTACCAGCAAAATGCAAGCAATTAATCCCTCTGAACACCTAGGGCAACAAGGGTAGTATCTGTTACATACTGTTTCCCTCAATCTGCATCCCAGAGGAGGTAATCTTTATTTTCATGTAGAACTCCAAGTTTTAGAAAAGATGACAGCCTTAGATTTAAAATCTACAAAGGCATTTTAAAGTTCTACCAATTTCTTCTTTCTTGTATCTTTTGGCTGAAGTCTGGAGAAATTGTTATCACTTGCCCTTGGAATTCAATGCTTCTCTCTTTCCAGGCTGCCTGCAGGATCTTCTCCTTATCTCTCATTTCCACTGAAGTCACAAGCATTGTGTTCTTGGAAGGAGTACCCTTGAGTTGGTTGTGGGTGAGTATTTAATAGTATCAATCAATACAGGAAACATCCTCACTCTCTGGCAGCTCCCAAATAGCAGACTGTCATTTTTCTAGGAAATCCACTAGATCTTTTCTGTCAGTTCCTGCTGAAAATACTGGGTTTTATTCACACTCAGGGTCTGGTTTAAAAACTAGCTTGTTTCTTAGAATTTGATCTCTCAGAACATGGATTAAATGGTTTGTTTTAACAGATCTTTGTTTAGCCTGCATGCAGAAGTCTTTTGTGTCTGAGGCATTGATCTGTGCAGTCAATCTGATTTCCCCCACATCGACATAGAGCAGTGGCACCCACTAACTTTGCTAGAAGCCAAACATCATCCATAAGACAAATCCAAGGTCTGCATTAGTAATCGGGATGCAAAGAAACAATGTTACTGCTCCTTTCTCATTCTTTTTCTCTCCCTTACCTCAGAAATCAGTGAATCTTTACCAGGGGTGTGGGGGACAGAGTGGGGGAGAAGAGAGTGTTGGGACAAAAGTTACTGATGACTATCATCTAATATAATTGATTCAACCCCTCCACGGTACTTTTATGATTCAGAATAAAAGACCAGAGCTTTAATGGCTTAGCAATATGCAGAGCTATAAATTATTCACTTTACTGGGGGACAGTCTCAGTAAACTGACTGAGGAGGGCAGGAGAACTGCATTCTGCTTCTGCCACCACTTCTGACCTGTGCTAGACAAACCATCTCAGCTGTTGGTGCCTCCTGGTTCCCTCCTTGCTTTGCGTATTTAGCCAGGGGGTGGAGGGACATAGCATGTGATTAAAAAAAGGTTTCAATCTATTAATTATAAATTCCAAGACAAAGAGCATGTGTCACAGGCTGCAGTGGCTCCTGGATTTGCACCCAAGGGATGCACAACTTTTCCCAGCATGGTGTGTTGAGGACGCTGTGTACCTGACTACTTTCCTCACCTCTGCCTCTAAAAGTGTTGAAGTCAACAGAGAGAACTACAGGAGGTGGAAGAAATTAATTCCCTCTATTTTGGGAACCTCTTCATATGAAACTGGGGAAGCAGGGAGGGTGTTACATTCTACCTTCTGCTTTCTTCAGTATTGCCTGTGAGGCAAGCCTGCTCCTGCTGTTGGGTGCAAAGGGACTGGTTGGGCAAGCTGTGACTCTCCACAAGCCATAGGAGTAGAAAAAGAAGCAGAATGTGCCTCGAGGGGGGCAGGAGAGAAGAGGACAAGAAACAAAACCCCCAGGCAACTGAATGGCAGCATGGCTGAAGGCTGTGAGGTTAAGAAAGAAGATGATGTAAGGGCAGAACAAGGGCAGACATCTAATGACAAACTCTTTTCTTGGAGACTTTATTCACAAAAGCTGACAATCTCTACTGAATGCTACACCGTTCTGCTGATGACCACAGTGCCACTGTATTCATTGACACCTTCAGGTCTTATTTAATTGTATTTACTAATTGCCTCCTTTTCCTCTATTATTTTCCTCCTGGATTTAATTTCTTCATTTCTCTTTCTGGTTTTGCTTTCTGTTTTCATTTTTTACTCCTTCTTTCCAAATTGGCTGAGATGATTGCAAATATTCTGGGACAAAAGGTTTACTCTTCACTGAGTGCCTAATAAGATGAAATCACATGTTAGTACATGTTAGATGCATCACAGGAGTGACATCTTCACTGCAGAGTTCACTATCTCACTGTGTCAAATGGATAAAGCATGGAGAAAGCCACAGATTCCCATTCTGTAACCCTCAGATGCTCAAAATAAAATGAGAAATATGTGCAATGAATTCTGATGTGGCATCTTCATGCCACATCAGGATTATACCCAGCCACTCCTTCTCTCGCCAGGTGTGCATAGGAGCTGTGACCAAGGGTGTGATGGAAATAACTGCACAAATTCTCTACCAGCCAGAGCTCCCCTTCCCCAGAGGCACCACCACAGGAACTTCCAGCTGTGAGCACTTTCTGTACCTTGTTGCAGGCTAGATCTTCATCAGGAATAAATCAGTTTAGCTCCACTGACTGCAGGGAAATTGTATCAGTGTAAATCAATTTTGAGTGTGATAAAATCTTCTTGAAACTAATTGAAGTGGGCTTCATTAGGAAACTTTCAAGAGTCTAAATTGATTAAAATTAGGAGATTATTATTTTAAATAAATTGCAAGAATCACACATATGGCAATTTTTAGCTTTTCCCATTTAAGAATTAACCACAAATGAGTTACAAATTTGTCAAATATACTTATTATTTGAAGTCAGTGGAAATATTGTGAATAATTTAATCCTCAAATTGTGTATCTTCAGGACTTGGTAAGAATTTTGTATTCACAGTCTCAGATATTTATTTTTGTCTTGACTGAACATGCAGATCAGTGATGGATTTCTGCTCATTAGTATGAATTTACTGTTGTTGCACATAAGATTTACTATCCCATAAATAATATTAGCAAATTCATTTGTTAGTACAGTCTGACAAAATGAACACAAAAAGAGTACAAGCACAGTTGAATATAATGTAGTTAGAAACTGAATATTCACAGAATTTGACCTTTTGAAAGCCTTTTTGTGTGAGCCCAGTTTTAGTATGCTGTGAAGTAGTCAAATCTCGAATATATTTGGTGGAAAATTGTGAATTTATTTTCTTTTACACCTTTATAAATAGTCTCAAAGGGAATTGAAAGTGTATGCTGATGAGTTGCTGGGAAGGTAACAGCTGGGGGAGAGGTAGAAACAAAAAGCTGGGCAGAAGGTGGACCTGGGCACATGATGAGAAAATAATAAAGTAAATTCAATCTGCAAATATGCTGTGGGCAGAAGGAGGCAACACCTGCTCTAAGACCACACAGTAAGCCAAGAGTCAAAATGGCCATGGCTGGTTAGAGAGGTGGTTAGAGACATTAGGAGTTCTCTTCTTTTTTCCACCCTCCCTGCTAAGCTCTGCCCATTTCTTGCTGTGGCTCCTTTTTCCTGTAGGAATCTGTAGCAGTCATAATAGTTTTCTGGAGGTTTTTCAGAGCTGAAGCAGCTCTGGGTTACTACTGCAGTCAGTCCTGAACCTGAGTTTCAGTCTGGTGACCAGAGCCTCCCCAGGGAGTCCGTGGGCTTTGCAGCTCTCTGGGGAGCCTGAACTACTCTGGAGATAGGAGTATTTCACTTCTCTTAGTCAATTTGCTTCTTTTAAAGGCTGTTATGCTTTCCCTTAAAATAACTTCTCCTGCAGTAGAAGTTTCTATTTGCTCTCATTTGATGTTGGTTTTCTCAGCCAGTGGCTGTTTGGTACAGCATTACTCTGTTATCGCAAACAGTATGATGGCTATCTTGAAAGAAGACACCTTTTGCCCCAAATTCAGAATTTGCAGGGAGCCCACCTTCCTGAGCTTCTTGTAAAGGTATGACAAGAGGTAGAGAGTATAAAGTGCTAGTTTCTTTCTGTATACACTACAAAAGATTATGTTAGGTTTAGAACTAAATGGGGAAAAATCCTTCTGTGTCTCTACGTGAGTTCTTTCTTTGACTGCGGTTTTGGGATTTTTTTGACTTTTGGCTGAAGGACATTCTCAGATGCTGGCATTAAGAGTTTAATCATAGAGCCATATAATATTTTGGGTTGGAAGCAACTTTTAAAGGCATCTAGTTCACTAACCTGCAACGAGCAGGGACACATTCAGCTAGATTTGGTTGCTCAAAGCCTTGTCCAACCTGACCTTGAATGTTTTCAGGGATAGGGCATCCAGAATTTCTTGCAGCATCTTGTTCCAGTGTCTCACCTTCCTCACAGTAAAAGATTTCTACCTTATATCTAGCTTAAATCCACCGTCATTTGGTTTAAAACCATTACCCCTTGTCCTATGTAAAAAGCTGGTCCCCATTTTTCTTATTAGACCTTCTTTAGGTACTGGAAGGCTACTATAAGTTTCCTCCAGAGCCTTCTCTTCTTCAGGCTGAATAGCCCCAACTCTCTAAGCCTTTCCTCATTGGAGAGGTGCTCCAGCCCTCTGATTATTTTTGTATCCCTTCTCTGTACCTGCTCCAACAGGTCCACATCCTTGTTACATTGGGGGAGACAGAACTGAACACAGTACTCCAGGTAGGATCTCATCAGAGTAGGGTAGAGAGAAAATCACCTCCCTTAACCTGCTGGTCACACTTGCAGCCCAGGATACAGTTGGCCTTCTCGGCTGCAAGCTCATATTGCTGACTCACGTATAGCTTTTAATCCATTTAGTACTTTTGTCTGTTCTCTAAATCAGAAGTACCATAAAGTACCAGGAAGCCCAATGTAACAAATGTATATTGCTGTGTGTGGATCTTGATGAAGCTAGTGATACATGCTCAACTTACTTTCAGGGTTTCTGCTGCTCTTCCTTCCTTGATGCTTCAGAATTTTCTTTTCCTAGATTATTTTTATTGAAAGATGAGAAAAATGCAAAGCCCCACCTTCAAAGTATGTGCAGTCTCAGCTGAGAAATGAGTCATATCATCATGGACACTTTCCAACAAAAGTGCAAGATTCGTGTGTGTGATTTGTAGTCATAGTTCATACAAGAAAGGAGAAACTAATTGTTAGTTGTTGGCAATGATTCTTGATGAAAGAATGATAGAAATACTGTTAAGGAAAAATGAAGCTTGAAAGACCTTTTAGGAAGGAGGGAGTAGCTGACAAAAACAAAAACTGGGGGAGGTGGGGATGCCCTGGGGAAGCTGTGTCTTTTTGGACTGAGGCTGTATTTAGAAGCCCTCTGAGATGAGGCTGTTTGTGTAGACCACTGTCAACAAATAAAACATTCACAAAACTGGTCAAGATTAGAGCTATGAGACACTAACAAAACTGGATGACGAGCAGCTCTTTTGTGTTGTTGGATAAATGCAGCAAGAATCATAAGCTGAAACTATTAGAAACCACTTGTTATTAAACCCAGGAAGCTGGGAAATAGTCACAGAAAAGATCAACAAAAAAAGGAGGAAGAGGACAGTTAAAAGCAAGGGGATTCCTCCTAAATCTGTTGTCCCCACCCAGAACCGCATTGATGTCCTGCAGGGGGCTCAGGAGGAATCACGCTCCCACCAGGAACTACGGCTGATGCACTGGTAAAGAAGATCGCTACTGGTGCTGCCAGGAAAAAGCGGCGGAGCGTAGTAGTAGGGGACTCTACGCTGAAAGGAACAGAGGTGCCAATCTGTTGACCTGACCCAGTCTCAAGGGAGGTGTGTTGCCTTCCAGGGGCTCGGATCAGGGATATTGCAGAGAAGCTGCCTGCTCTAGTCAGTCCCACTGACTGTTACCCGCTTCTAGTGATCCATGTGGGTGCTACTGATATAGAGAGCAGTAGCCCGGAGAACATACAGAAGGACTACAGAGCTTTCAGAGAGGTGGTCAGGGGCTCTGGAGCTCAGATTGTCTTTTCCTCAATTCTTCAGGATAAAAGAGAGGACCTTAAAAAGTCAAGGAGGATTGGCCAGGTTAATAAATGATTAGAAGGGTGGTGCTATAGTCAGGGGTTTGGGGACCTTGAACATGGGACTCCATTTAGTAGCCCAGGTCTACTGGGGGGCTGGTGGAGCTGGTCTGAGAAAGAAAGGGAAGAGTGGATTTGGTAGGAGGCTTGCCAGACTGGTCAAGGAGGCTTTAAACTCAATGTGTTGGAGGAGGGGGGCATCGTTCCATCCCAGCACACCCAGTCACATGCCAACACCTACAGCAAGCATTCGGAGCAATGTAGAGATATTTCAGCTACTCCTGCTGGTAAGCCGGCTTCAACTGGTGCTCAGCTCAGATGCCTCTATACAAATGCCCGTAGCAT
This sequence comes from Psilopsiagon aurifrons, assembly GCA_025447955.1. Taxonomy (NCBI): domain Eukaryota; kingdom Metazoa; phylum Chordata; class Aves; order Psittaciformes; family Psittacidae; genus Psilopsiagon; species Psilopsiagon aurifrons. The sequence goes on along the minus strand of JAOEHY010028729.1, from coordinate 56 downwards.
GGGGAACAAACAAGAGGAATTAGAGTTATGTGCACGTTTATGGGGGTATGATATCC